>CM046879.1:339417969-339617139 GCA_025667525.1 Glebionis coronaria
TTTTGCTGAGCAATTTAGATTGATTCATAATCACTTTGTACCTTGATCACCTTGATCACCAGGTAACTTTTAAAGTTAAGAATTTTGATTATGTTACTTATATATGATACATGTATTAGTTGGATTCTTGTTACATAACTCAAGTATACGGATCTCTCTTATGAATCAAACCAACCAATCAGCGTAACTACAGTTGTAAATAACAGCCTAAAACATAAACAAAATAACAGTGGGCGTGACAAGAACATCATAAGTAAGCAATTGAAGACCATTTTTGCTCTTTCACGAATTATCCTAGAAACACGAACTCGCGAACAAAAAAACCAGAGCAATGTCGCCATAAAAACATGAAACCAGCATACCCAAGGATCCAACTAAGCTGAATTGCAAGCACAAGTCCCATCACAATTGGTACAAAATTGAGCCAAAATAATCGGAATTAGCAAAGAAACACTTGACCCTTGCACCAGTCTACCCATTTGAACACTACTCATGGTGGAAATCCAAAATACGATAAACTGAAGTTCAAAAGCTAATTCGAGATCCGACTTATTCAACTAGAAAACTTTGTTATCGTGGAATTTCCATGGATAATTAAAATTTATTTTTCGAAAAAATAATCTTTTTTGCCGATTAAAAAAAGAAAAGAAAAAATTATTTTTTTTGAAAAATTTAATCTTTTACTTTCGATTAAAAAATATAAAAGTTTTGTTCTTTTGAAAAAATTAAAAAAAATTAAAAAAAATTATTTTTCCGAAAAACAACTTAATGTTTTAAAAGGTAAATTTTTTTAAAGGGGCCAACATTGCATAGCTTTGTCATTGTTAAGAAAATTTGATTAACTTTGCAAATTCAAGTTGACTTTTACGGTTTGACCAATTAGTAGAATGAACATAAAAAAGTTCCTGAAGCATAATCAAGGTTTTGAAATGCTCGCAAAAGCCTCGTAAAGGCCTCGCAAATGCGTGAGGCATGACCTTCACGTCACACAATAAACCAAGGTTTGAGCTTAAGGCTTGACGTGAGACTATAAGTGAAAAACGTGTTAAGTCACGATAAAACAGGATGCGTGAAGGCTTTTTCGATAAAAATTGTATTTTTATATAAAAATAGAAAATACTTTCTTAACTTTATTCGGACACTTTTTATGACCTCAATATATTTATAATATTGTATATATATATATATAAATTTATATATATTTTCATATTTTGTGTCGTTTTAATTCACGTCTTAAAAATATCATGACTTTTCATGATTCTTAAAAGTGTGAGATTTGATCATACCGTCACGCCACAACTCATGTATCTAGAACTTTGAGTAAGGCAACAAAACAATGTTTTTAACATTCGGGTTAAAATCTTTTTGCCGTCCCTGTCACGTCGATTATGTTTCCGCTAACCAAGAGAAAAGTTGAAAATATTGCCAACATGATATAATTGAAATTATTTGTCTCATAAGACGACATTTAATCTTGAAGTTTGATCTATCTAGTTTGTCTCATTAGCAGTGAAGGGCTTTTTATATTGATATCATTCACATTATGTCTCATTTTTTACGCGTCTCTTGATGGAGTAAATTCAAAGTAATAGAAAGGAAAACGATCACTACATATCTCTTAAAATTTAACCGCCAAATTTGATTTGAGCCTTGTGTTTTACGTGTTTGTTTCGTTAGGCCTGATTTGATGCTTAGTTGTTGTCTTTTTTTCTTCTGTAAATCTAGAATCGTGTATTGTTTGAAATAAATTATCATTTACACTGGAAAGACATTCTCACTGCAAGTCAAAGTCTTAGACACAATAATCAGTGTGAATTTCAAGATAGTGTGAAGTTCAAGATAAGAGATATGATTAATATCCCTCTTGACAAGCAGGGCGCTGATCTTTATGGTTCTTGCGGATATTATTACCCTTTCCGACTACTGGGTCAAGAAGGATTCCACTCTCACACTTATACGTAAATCAGGTGGATTAGTGCCAAACTGTCAATATTCATCAATGATCTCAATGGAAAGAGGCACTGCTCTGTGAATGCCAAACTCACTGACATCGTCGTCAAGTTTAAAGCTCAAATATCTCATATTATATACCCTTATATAGTTTTCAACGACATTGTTCTTGACGACTGTTTTATCCTTGTCGACTTCAACATTACAGTAGACTCGGTCACTTATGCATAAAACCACGTCGAGAACGATGGAGATATTTTTCAAGACCCTCGCTGGAAAGACCATTTTTCTGGATGTCATAGGCTCATAGTCATAGCCATAACTACCACTGGCCAAGTGAAAAAAGCTATCAGTCGGAAGGAACATATTCCCGAAGATGAGCAGGTGCTTATCTTAAACTAAATGGTTCTTGATGATAGTAGTATCATCTTCGACTTCGGTATTAAGAAGGGATCCACACTCACACTTATGCGTTTTTTAAAGGGATTAATTGAGATATTTGTCAACACAGACAACGGAAAGAATTGATCTTTAGAATTCAAAAACCCTCGGATACCATTGTGAAATTGAAAAACCAAATTAGCGAGAAGGTAGGTATCCCCATTGACAAGCAGTTGTTAATCTTTAACGAAATGGTTCTTCACGACTGTGGAACATTTGCTGACTCCGAAAATAAGACATAATCCACTCTCACACTTATATCACCGGGATTGATGCAGATATTTGTCAACAAAGTCACCGGAATGAATACATCTATCGAAGTCAAACCCTCGGATACCATTAAAAATGTAAAAAAATCTAATCAACAATAAGGTAGGTATTCCCATTGATAAACAGGTGTTGATCATTAACGAAATGGTTCTTCACGACATTGGAACACTTGTTGACTTCCACATTAAGACAAAATCCACTCTCAAGGGGATCGATGCAGATATTTGTCGAGGATCCATATAAAAAGAAAATCTCTTTGGAAGTCAACCCCTTTGCACATTATTGCCAATTTGAAAGCTAGGCTGTCGGAGGAAGCTTATTTCCCCCATCGTCTCGACTTATCTTTCGTGAAAGGTGTCTCGAAGACAGTCATATTGTCCCGGCCGTATTGTGACATGTGCTTGTCGTCGAATCCTACATATGATGCGACAAGGTTTTTGTTTTTGTTGTGGCTTGATGCTTATCCTTGACAGTGAGATGCTGTTGATTGCTTTTCTAGAGTATGGTTTTAAGTACCATCATATCACTATATATTTCTTGGCATCCTCGCATATATATTTGTTCCATGATAACATGCGTTAACCTTGATCAAGGAGTTAAAATAGTCCATTTTCATTTGCGCAAGCCTTGATCGTCGCCCCCTATAAGATGTTTATTGATTTAGTATCATAGTAGATAAAAAGAGAAATGTACAGTATAGTGTATAGTTGTTACAGAAAGATAAGTTACATATACTTTGTCAATACAATTATAGAAGAAACTCTCTTGTTCTTCCAAATGATACCCATTTCCTAGCGCTTTGATCTTAACTCTCAATAGGTTCATCCGCGTCTCTGGCTTTTATGTTGGCTACCATATACGCTGCCATTTTATTGGTAAAAAGAAAAATATTAAAATACATTCAAAATTATAATCGTGCCATAAAACATCTTGCGACTTACAACCTAATTTGACCCATTTTCTTTTTATGTATCTAAACACTGAAAATACCAGCATATATTAACATTCTAAATAATCACAAATCGATTTAAAACGTCCGCTTGCTGACAATTCCCAACCTCCGATATCTAATTATCCAATTTCAAATGTGAATCAGTAACTTCAAAGTCTGGAAAGAGTGAAAAGTCAAGGGTGGTTTGAGTTTTGTTACTTGATGCTGCAATTTAGTGTTGTCACTTGGTCTTAAAGGCGGGCCAATTTGATTGTTTTCTTTTGTAATAAAGTGACATTTAAATGGTTGTTTAGTTTATATTCTGATAGTTTATCCTAAAAAAAGGTTGTCTAGTTGCTGAATTTTTATGTAGAAAAAAGGTTGCTCAGATGCCGATTTTTTGTGTAGAAAAATTACCTCTAAAGGGTTGTTTGGTTCTAAATTTGAAACGGGTCGGATATTTTTCAACTAAGTAATACAGTTATATATAGTACAACATTAGTCCTTCTTCATCACTGGTATCATCATTCAAATCAGTTATATATAGTACAACCTAAGTCCTTCACCACTGTTATCATCATTCAAATCGCATAGTCATTCTGTAAATAATATTTTGACATCATATATTAAGATTTTAAAACTTCAGCTAAAAGTGTATCAAAGTTTGACCCGAATCATAACCGAAGTACAAACATTTACCCAACCCCTGACATTCACATTTATGGCACGTTTATTAATCCCAAACAAAAAGTTTACTAACCGAGATTCAATGCAGCCCTACTGATTTTTCATGTGAAAGAGCGCACAACATCCATCAGTTACTTAATCTCTGAATACGTTATATTGGAACCAACTCTTGGTAGCCCTTGTTTGTGTTGTTCAATTGTTATTTGTACTTGTCATTACGAGCGTTTGGGTCCATGTAGATCTGCAAAAACGTAGATGTTATGTCAAACATAAGCACAACAAATCAGCAACACCTGAAACAGATAAATAAGATGTAACAGTGTATTCATCTTAATGATCTTAGAGCCATCAAGTCTGTATCATACATGTTTTCCACTGATCTCAGTTGGGTGATAAATATCTGTTTAAAATAATTCCTTCCACTGAACTTCTTCTCAAGCTCTCTGACAAGGGTTAATGTTACAACATTCGTTCCTGAAAATAAATATGAAATACTGAGATCAATATATCAGTTGTGTTTTGTTCCATAATCTTATGATGATTGGTACTTGGATGTACCTCCATCTTCGCATGAGATTTGTAATAAGTAATTTTTATGTTTATAAATGATTTTTTACGCTAATTTTTGTAAAGCATCAAAAGCAATGGTTTCATATAGAGAACAGTGCCTCAAGTCTTTGCAAGAGTGCATCATCTACCTCTTTTGTTGCTTGTTTGCACTTCACATATGGCCATGAGTTGTTGCTCTGCTAATGGCTTAAATATAATTTATACTACCAAATTGAAGGAAACTTCACAAATAAAGTTTTAAAGTTTTCAGAGAATTGCGTAGATAGGAGGACGAAACGAACCAACCCACTTGTCCTGATCGGAACGATTGAAGAAAGAAAGAGAATGGTGTCCCCTTTCGCCTTAAGTACCTGTCCAGCCAAACGCTCTGTAGCCTCTTTGTCGCAATTCAGGAAAGCCTCAAATGAGGACAGTCTTCGTTATAGAAATCTGCAAATCACCCTACTGATCCTACAACATTTCAAGATATCCTACCAGCCCAAAAAAGGTTACCCTTGCTAGCGTCATCATGCTTCTGCTGGTAAATAGCGCACCAGTTGAAGACCCATGGCACCGATTTTATGGTTTCAGTCATACCGGATGTGGTGCCATAGCTTCTTGTGCCATAGTGGTCACAAAGGAAAAAAAAATTCAATTCCACCATAATTCAGCTATTATATGAACACATTTTTATTCAAGGAACATCATAACGATTTGATATGAGCATTAGTATTTTTTATTTATATATACATCAAAAGCTGATTTGCTTTTCAAAGGCTCTTGTGCAGAATCCAAAAATTTTGAAACTTCGTTCCATTGCATGAATCAGCTCTAAGATTGAATTCCCACAACCATCCAAAGAAAACACAATGCTGAGTTGGGAAGGATGTAAGAAGAGTCTTTAATAAGAAAAGAATAGGCAAAAAGATCAGCTGAAGAGCAGATTCAAGCTAACAGAGACAGCGAAAGAAAGAGCCGAATTGGAAAGTGAAACTATTAGAGTTAAAGAAATTGCTCAGGCTAAAGGTCGTGCCCAGGAAGCAAAACTAACTGAGAAGCATAACAGGAGGAATGCATTTTGAACAGAGACACATTTACGTGTATACATATCTTTCATACCTAAATTTTTTCATAAACAATCCCAAACACTCTCAAAAAATTTCAATACACAATAAAGAGAAACTGTAGGTTCAAAATTCTCTTACTTGCATTGTAATCTCCTGCAGAAGAATCGTTTTTGAAAACCAAATGAGAGTTGGAAAAAAAGCGTGTTCAACTGAGCAGTTTGATAGGCGGGTTCTGCATATTCATCATACCAATAAAAATTAGCCACAACAGACTTGCAAAGAGATCGACTTAACCCGTCTCAAAAGCATCTAATGTCAGCTACCAGCCACAAAGGGCTAAAGCACCAGATCTCAACTCGGTCCATTATTATTATTTCTATCACATGCTGCAGCAACATTGCCACTTATCCAAGGATAGAAAAAATTGGGATGCTTGATTGGATCAAACTCCACAGCTTCTCCGAAGTCGCTTTCTCTATTTAGAGGACCTACACAACACACCACTATCAGTCAGATTGACTAATTTATAAGTAAATGGTTCGAAATTGCCCCCTTTGATTTTATGTGAGATATTAGAAAATGAGACTCATTTGCACTTCCTACTGACTTGATCCAATTCTGCAGGGAGAAAATCACCCATCAGTCCAGGATCTACAGAAAATCACCATTTTTACCCTGATTTTCGTTCACTTCTACCACTGATTCTATGTCCCCCATGACACTTTCTGTCCCTTAGATTCAACACGGGCTTCATCGGTTGTTGCAATGAAAACGGTTTATCAGGGTGGAGATAATGATTCAATGGATAATGATGAAAATCACCCATGAGATGATAATGAAATCAATTATTCTTCTGTGTCGGCTTTTAAGAGTCATGACCTAAATGACACGTCTAATTTTAACTTGACTAATCAAGCTCAACAGAGTGTTTATCCTGCAATTGTTAGAGCTCTAGGTGAGATTGGCCTTAGCAGCAATATTCTCTTATGTTGAATGTTGCTTCTCATCAGGGATAGGTGATCCAGCGTCAACATGGACCACATCATCATCATCAAGGTCATCGCAGTTTGGGCAAGAATGTGGCTTCAAAGGTAATCACAACACCCCGTGGCGCTAGTCTCGAAGAACCAAATCCTGATTTCTTAGTGAATCTTCATCATTAATATGCGTATATGGTTATTTCAGTATTGTTTCTCACATTTGGTCGATTCACATTAATCAGGCTAAAAAACTACAAACGCGTACAACTCTACGACACACTTTATTAACATAAATATAGGTTCTACTTGACTAAGAAAGATGTACGCGATCAATCCTTAGACTAATTTGAGCACACGCGTTCTCCAAAAGCGTCGTGTCTTATTTCAGCAAAAGTACCCTAGAAATTAAGCAATGTAATAATCAATATAATGTAACAAAAATTTGAAGCTAAGAACAAATACAGTATAATTGATAATATAACTCTCACCCATTCCTGAACTTCATCCAACATCGGTTCCAAATCTAAAACAACACAAAGATCATTAAGCGTTTTTTCAAGATCATAATCATTCATCCTCAAGATTTGCATTTTAAGATCAAGTTGCTTGAATACGGTATCTTCTAACTTTCTCAAAAGAGCCCCAATCGTTTTCAGCAATTCCATATGGACTACCTGAAACCTCCTACTTCCGATGTGGTTGATGTTGCACCACTGATTGTTGGGCATGAAGCCAAAGAACCACACATAAACAGGTCCTCCATAAGGATTCCAAGTGGATTTTAGTTCTATAGGCTCTGTTGGAGCTGAAAAAGTAGCCATATAGCTCGACAGATCACCATTATCAACAATCGAGTATACAAAAAAAAAATCAAGTAACAATCATATCTGGCTCCTCAGAATATTTTATCATAAATGCGTAATGGAGTAATGGGTATATATAAAGTTTAAACAACGCTAAAAATATAAATTCTTAATTAGTCATGAGACATCTATTTGTTTCTTTGGTTAAGGATAGCTTTTCATAGTTGTTACATATTAGAACGCTCGATGAGGTGAGTAAGTATAAATCGTGCAAAAGTGTTGTTATGCACCTCAAAGGTATAACACGCGATTATTCAAAGATAAGGTGTAAGTTGATCCAGTATGCCCTTCATGTCAGTTTGAAACATATCTTTTAATCAATCCAAAACATCAGATAGTTAGTTTGGATGTATCACACCAATATTGATTATCTACTGTGACAATCCGTCAATTTATGTTTATATTTTATTCTCAAATATTATTTAAAAACATTATTTTAATGTTATATTATGAACTCACTTATTTTTGGGAAGAAATTCGGATTTACGTCTTGAAGTAGCATCGACTACGTCTAAACCGGAGGATTCTACGTTACGTGCTTACGTTTACATACACCGTTTTTGGTGACAGTCCGACATTTCAGGAAATAAATTTATCCGTGAATATTATTTTGGGATTTTAAATTTGTGTTGGTTCATAAACTCACAAATTTACGAGAAGAGATTAGGACTTACGAGCATAATTTAACGTCCTTCACGACTAAACCGGAAACCTTAGGATTACGTATTTACGTTTTCGAACTCCGTTTTTGATGAGACAATTTTTATTAGATTCGTTTTGTGTCGTTGATTCATAATTTATAAAAACGTTTTTCGTAAAACGACCCGAGGGCACGCAAATCAAGGAAACTAGAATCGAGGAATACCCGTAAATTAATAGGGATGAGACAAGTTTACACTTGCCCACCCCCATAACAAGTGGTGGCAAGAAGAGCTAACACCACCCTTTGGTGGCAAGCTAACACACAAGTATAGGACACTTGTCCTACACTTTTGACCAAAACCATTTGTAAACTTAAAACCACTAAAGCTAAACTAGTTACTCATTCTTACATGCAAATCTCACACACAACTCTCTCCTCTCTCCCTATGAACGTCTCATATCACCCAAAAACACCCCATTAGATCAAAAATTCAACCATAAATCATATGTATAATTTACATATGATGAAAACCTATTGAAGTTATGAAGATTGGAGGTGATTTTAACAACCAAAAAGGAGTTTATATGGAGATCAAGGGCTGATTTTGGAGGAGTCTACAAATATTTGGTGATCCTAGAAGTGGTGTTGATATCTCATAAGATTGGTTACCCAAAACCAAGTCTTGTTCATCAAAAAACTCATCATTTCATCACTTTGGTGGTATAGAGATTGTTTCTTCCTATCCTCTTGTTATTTTGATTATGTAATCTTGTAATTTCTTTATTTATGTATATGTATATGATGATGAATGATGATTAAAAATATTATGTGGGGATTTGGTGTTGATAGATTTGATAAACATGGGTAAAAAGATGGAAAAACCACATGTAAAAATGGTTAAATCATGGCTAAATTAGGAGGCTGTATAAAACAGTGAATACTCTTATGATAAACTGATAAAATGGCTTGGATAAATTAATATACAGTAAGATATGAGTCTTTTACACATGTGAGAGTTGGCCATGCAATGGAACCATAAAAATGAGTGAGGTATGATCAAAACAAGTTTAGAGTGCAAATCTGACTACACTGTTTTGGACGAATTTTATAAAATACTTAGAGGTTGATTCATCAGTAGCTATACATGAATAAAATGAAGCACATATCATGTAGTTTCTGTGATAAATATTTGGGGTTCTATCTCCATGTAGAACTCTAGATATGACCATTTTAGTAAACTAGATTTTTAGGACTGATTTTGTATAAATAATATATAATATAAGCACTCAAAATTTATATAAAATATATAAAACCCACTAGTGGATAGTAATTATAATAAAAGATTTATATAAATATTGATATTAAAATGGGACATGTTATATAAATTACAAGTATAAATGTTTTTCCAAGTTATAAAAACTATATACTAAGTTTTACGTCTTTTCGGCTAAAACCGAAAGATTAACGTTTTTGTCAAATAAAACTTAGACGGTCGGACCCGTCTAATATAAACTTTTATAAACTCACATACTGATATATGAACTTATATAACAAGTAAAAACCAATAAAACCCGAGCTTTACAACATATAGACGTTAACGGGCCAAAGTAGCCTTATTGGACTATAAACCCGACTAGTTAGTAAAACACTTATAAACTTACTTATTGAGCTTAACCCATTTGGGCCCAACATGTAAAGTATAATACTGATACTAAAATTATAATTGGGCTAATATAATATATTGGGCCTGTAAAGGGCCCATTGGGCCTCAAAATGTAAACAAGTTGAACTAGTGTAACTAGTCTTGAAAATTACCAATACATAACACTAAAATGAGTAAATGAGAATATATAAACCCACTTGATCATAATATATATAAAATCATCATATGTATACATAATTGTTATTTTTATAAGTTCATTGGACAAGAGTCTAAGACAAGTATTATTTGTCTAGGTTTCCGTGATTGAAGCATGTATCGTACATCCGAATTGCCGATAACCCGCCTTCCCACATCAACGTGAGTTCATAGCCTCTCACCCTTTTAAATGTTTTTATGAAATGTTTTATAAGCCCGTGAGGGAGATAACATGTTAGTTTCTATAAAATAGGACACTAGTTGTCCCGATTGCTTGTTTATTGATTTGGACCCGAATGATTGTATGACCTGATGAATGATTTTATGACCCGATAGATGAAAGGAAATGGATTATTAAAGTTAGGTTATGTCACTAAAAGTCCCATTAGCATGAATTGTGAACTACCGGGATTTGGTAGACGCTTATGCATATAATAGTACTATTTGGGGATGATCACCCCAGTTCGCGCCTTGACGATTGACCCCGTCGTGCCACATTGATTGGTAAGCGAATTTATGTATGAGAAGATTTACACAAGCGTGATTATTGTAACGACACGCTAATTTAGATGGGCAAATGAGTTTCGGGCTAGCTACCCGTTGTTTGTTGTCGTAAGGTAACAATGTCATGCGGCTTGTAATAATCCAAAAATAAATGAAATAGTACTATACGCACTGAATTGCCATATATTGCCTGACTAGCAATACGGGGTCATATTATTGATATTATGTTCGTGTTTTCGTTTTTCATAACCATATTCATATAACTGTTTTTATTTAACTTTATACAACGTTATAAAACGTATGGTATGATGTTTTTAACGTCAATGGTTCGTATAATGATTTTGGAGGCGAAAGCCTATATTATGATTTTGATAAGGATTTGTATAAAATGACTTTGGCTATTTTATGGCCTATTAAAAAGATTTGTACAAAATGATTTTCAGTAATAGTTTTATACCGATGTTATATTGATGGATTTCATTAAACTCTATGAATTCACTCAGCGTTGTCGCTGACCTTTTCTTTTAACATGTTTTATCTCAGGTACTTGAAGGTAATTCTCGGGAAGACAACAAGAATTCATGGCCCGCACCTAAATAATAATTTCCATTCAATTGTTTTGTAAAACCTGTATGAAATACAATGACTTAGGACCTATGTAAATTTAATATTCATCAATGGAAATGCTTTATTATTAAACGACGCAATTTTTATGCGTTGTCTATGATGTGAGTAATGTGCTATCCCGTAACACCAACGAGTCTTCCGCTGTATTGAATTGTGTAAATTTGGGGGTGTTACATCTACAATATCAAAACATATATTCAATTCTTATAATCAATTGAAAATCCCTTTTAGAGTTAATGCAACAAATACGGTGTGGTGCAAAAACATTGAATTATTGAAACTGAAGAACTAAATTAGACATGGAATGTGTAATCTTACTAAATTAAAAAGTGATAATCATGTTATGTACCTTGCTTAATTTAATAACAACAGAAATCCTGTCTGCTGGTCAAATAATAGCAGGCAAGACTCATTAGATTATGCATTTCGTGCTAAAATAATTGCCAAAAAAGATAAGGCTTATTGGATAACAATAATAGCAAAACAAAACAAAGATAAAACACTGAATGTTGTGGTGATCACCTTTTTCTAGCAAACCGAAGAAGTAAAAAAACAACAAATAGATCTTGTTATCTGGTCTAGCTTCTTTGATCTCGTGACTGCACTTCAGCTGTTCCTTTCAAACTTCAAGCTGGAAACGTGAGAAAATTACATATACATCAGTGAAAAATAAGCTTCCATCTTTTAAATTGACTTTTGACAATAGTGACTTGTTTATCCCTTGTATTCGTGCTGGGAATTCGTCGTACCACAGGAGATTCCTTCTTGACGGGGTCACTCTAAAGCAACAAAGCAAATATTAGAGAGCAGAAGGAAAATCATTGAGCATATGTCAAAATAAACAGAGGAGGTTCAGACATATATTAGGTATGTCATTACATACTTAAGTTTCTTTGATTTTAAACAAAACACGTTAAACTGAAAATGTGGAACATTATGAACCCGAGTTTCTTTGATTTTAAACATCCAAATTCAATGTTTTCTGAAACCATACTATATTTAACAGGTGATGATGATCCAAATTCATTGTTCTCTGAAACCTTACTATCTTTAACAGGTGTAATGATGTAGAGTTCATCTTTTCCACAAACTCAGAAACACCTATAGCAGAAGTCCCATTGAGACATGTAGGGATCCTTGGAACATAAATTAATATACTTGTTGAGGCATGTGCATGCCCCGTTTGATGTTATCCAAAGTCCAAGCTTTGAAGGTTTAACATAACCCAATTCACATAAACGTTGGAGTAATTAAAATCTCCAAAAGCAACCTACAATGAGAGTACTTTTCAGATATATATACCTTTTTTATGGAGATCTTCCTCCCTAACCATATGTAGTACACGCCTTACAATATCACCGAGAGCAAGTTTTGCCAAAAAATTCATACAAAAAATTTAAATGATATGATAGATTATTACATACAACTATATAAGCAGGTGACACAGTATTGTATTGCATACTCAGCAAGACAACAAAATTAGAAGATAATACCTTTTTGAGAAAAATCTTATCTCTCTAAAGGGATGCCCTATCAAGACCGCCAGTAGCAGAATCCAACCTTGCTGTAGATTGTGCTCAAAACATGTAGTACGCGCCTTACAATATCTCCTACGTTCTTGTATTACAAAACCATGATGTCATCTTACCTATGTAACTTAATCTTTGAAAAAAACATGATAAAGTATAAGTTAACTATAGTCTTGCATCCTCTTATCCTGTGTACGTGATAACGCGAACAATATTCTTAACGAAGTCGTGCATCAAACCAAATCTCCTTGATATACAGTTTAGGGTTTTGAAAATACTTTGTAGATGAATATTCTTAATTAAGCGATGTTATGTCTCTTTTCTGACCCGGAATAGTAAATACTTTGTACATGAATATTCTTAATGAAGCGATGTTATGTATCTTTTCTGACCCGGATTAGTAATAATAATGATTGATAGCAAGGTAAGAATTCTTACATTAGTTGATTATCATCGGATGAAACTGCCAAAGTGGAAGTTTCATGCAGCCTCCGTTCAATGGATGTTACTTATAGCTGACCAAATCCAACCTAAAAAACCATAAACCTAAAATAATTACAAATCACACGAACATCATACTTTGATTCAATCACTGAAAATCAAGTGAACCATACATGAGAGTGATTTGAAAGAATGATTATGTGGATCTTTGGTTAGTATCATCGAAACCCTAATAATTAGATGGGGAAAAACCAACAAAAATTTGAATCGGGAGGATATCAGAGTTTTATTTAAGATCGTATCTTTAATTAATCGGGAGGGATATTAGGGTTTTATTTAAGGATAATATATTTTTCCTAATAGTTTTTTACGTAGTATATTTTATTTGTAAAATATGATAAAAAAATGTTTATTTAAAAACGAAAATTATAAAATTCCCAATAAAAAATGATGATATGGATTAAAGCATACTTAGGCATATCCCTCCTCTTATATATAATGTAAAGATATATATATATATATATATATATATATATATATATATATATATATATATATATATATATATATATATATATATATATATATATATATATATATATATATATATATATATATATATATATATATATATATATATATATATATATATATATATATATATATATATATATATATATATATATATATATATATATATATATATATATATATATATATATATATATATATATATATATATATATATATATATATATATATATATATATATATATATATATATATATATATATATATATATATATATATATATATATATATATATATATATATATATATATATATATATATATATATATATATATATATATATATATATATATATATATGTATAGAGAGAGGTTATTATAAGCACAAAGTTAAAGTTGTAAAAGTAAAAACTGATTACAACCCTTGGATCTATTAGTTAGGCTTTATTGAGATCAATTATTGATGAATAATTATATAATAAATAAATATAATTGCAAGGGTATTTTGGAGAATTGAATTATAAAGTAATTAACAATTTTTTGGTTTTTTATTACTAAATTTTTATTTTTCCGAAGATACGTGATACATATACCACTTAGCTAAATTTTAAACAATGACCAAAAATAACATTTTTTATTTTTTATCTCTTCAAAGATGTCATATACATACGTGATCTAATTCTTTTTAAATTAAATATTTAGAAAAAATTAATAGGTGTATATTAGTACATCATACATATCGAAACATATATCTTTTTAAGAAAAGCAATTCATTGGTCGGTCCTTTAAGGCACACAGTGATACATTGGTCCTTTAAGACAAACATCTCTTTTTCAAAACCAACTCATACTTGAAAGGGATCTAAACATATATTGGATCAACGAATGTAACCACGTTCATGATTGTTGATGACATTTTGGTGTCTATGTGTCTCGATCTTAAAACAACACTTAGGTCATTTGTATGATATCAAGATCGGCGAAGCAGCAGCTTCCGGTACACCTTACATCTAGTGTATCATATCTGGTACACAAACAGATCGAAAAAATATGCAGCAACTCTACACTAATTTGATACATCTGTGCATTCCGGTACACCGAACAGTAGTACATTCTGGTACACCACCGAACATCGGTACATTCTGGTACACCACCGAACAGCGGTACATTCTAGTACACCACCGAACAGCGGTACATTCAACCAATTAGCGATACATTAAGGTACACCGTTTTCTGTTTGTCAAAAATATAAATGAAGTGATCAAGACCGAAGCCGCTCGCCGGAAACAAAGATCAAAACACACAAATACGAAGGGATCTTCCATGGGACTCGAAGAATCTCGTGTGCAGAGTCTATTGGATCATTATCATTTCTTTGAAATGTTTTCTGTTCGTCGAAAATATAAAGGAACAATATTCGGTCGTAGTGGGTTTCCAACAATCTCGGTGGTGGCGATGAGGGATTCGGCGGATAGAATACGACAGTGTTGGCGTGATTTTGAAGTGGTGGTGAAGATGAGAGTTTTTTTGTCTGGCATAAAATGAATTTGAATAGGGTGGCTGTGAATCAATATTTTTTAGGGTTAGGGTATTTACTATTAAATGTATAATACCTATAATACCCTTTTAAATATAAATTTTATTTTCTGTTTCTCTTAGTACTTAAATTCTACATGTCGGTTATTGATTGGGTTCTTATTTTTAAGACTTTAAAAAGTTCTCATTTGAACAAAATTCTATATGTATATATACACATATATATACATATATATATATATATATATATATATATATATATATATATATATATATATATATATATATATATATATATATATATATATATATATATATATATATATATATATATATATATATATATATATATATATATATATATATATATATATATATATATCTGAAACTCTTATATAGGAAGGATGCCTAAACATTTCCTTAATTTCAAAATTCTTAAAAAACAACACGTGTAATTCAATTAAAATTACCATAACTACTTATCATTTCACAACCCCGAAACCCCCCGCCCCCAAATCCTTTCATTAACCCCCCGCCCCCAAATCCTTTCATTAAAAAAACCCAAAATCCGTCAATCGTTTGATTAACTCATATACCCAGAAATTATAATCCATTACATAATCCATCCCATAAATATCTCAATCGATTCACTGACCCATATACCTAATCCATTATCTGTATCTATTTTCTGGGATCCCCAATTTCTGACGGTAAAATATAAAATATATATTTTCTGGCGCATATACCCGTTTAATGATCATAAAATCTACTATAATTGTGCAGATTAAAGGTAAGGTCTCTTTTTTCTATTAGCTATATAATTGAATAAATTTACTATTTTGATTTGTTTGTAAAAAATTTATTTTGATGTTACGACTACTATTTGATTTATTAGTGAATAATTTTAATTTTTTTTAGTATTACATTTTTTTTGGTACATAGCGTTCACCGGATGATATTTTGGTAGATTTTTTGAGGTTAATATCACGTCACCGAGTGATGTTTTGTATGTGTGCACCAAACGTTCGATGAAATGCCTAAAAACAAGGTTTAATGGGTTTTTTATGAAACAAATTTTTGGAAAGCCTTCCTTGATTTCACTTGAAGGTTTAGAAATGAAATCCTTATTCAAATTATTATTTGATTGATTTTGAAAATTAACTTAATTCACAAAATAGATATTCAGTGATAGGTACAAAACTTAGCAGTCAAGTTTTCAGTATTCTTATTGTTATGTTTATAACATTGCATCTAAAAGTAAAGTAATTGTTTGTTATATAATCGAAGCTTGTGTTTTTAGGTAAATGGTAAAAGGTATAACTGATGGTTGAAGTAGTTCAAACATAAGAAGATGGAAATGGTCCACGGAAGACAAATATATATCAATGATATTTCAGATGACGAAGAATGGATATTTCACGCAAAGAGGTGTTTAGGTTTGCTCATTTTATGTTTATCAGCGTATTTTTTTATAATAAATAAGCAATGCTAATGAGTAAAATGTGTCTGCTTTTCTGTTTATTTTACTATTTTTAGATTACAAGTTTAGCCTCATGCTGATATAAGATGTCAATAAGTTAAAAATCCCATACTCCACCTAATAAAAAAAACTCCGAACATTAAAAACTGTTAATAGAGTGTATAATATATGTAGGATTCATCATTCAAATTTGAGCAAGGTAACATATCTGCCCAGTACACCGGAGAGACCTCTATTGATGCTTAATACTACCTATTTTTTTGTGCCTAATCAAATCCCCAAATCAATAACCCACACAAAATCCTATTTCATAAATCTCGGATCCGTAAATCTCGCACCAAATTAATCAGAAAAAAAAAACTTAATCAAAATCCTCAATACTGATAGTGGTGGCGTGATTGTATTTACATATTTTGATGTTACGACTACTATTTGGTTTAAAGTAGCAATCGAAATGGTTGAAGTTCACTAAAGAAGTTCTACCTTAAACTTAAATTTTATATGTCTTGAAGAGTACTTAAGCTTTCTTTGCACCCAATGAATGACGTACAGTTTCTGTCCAAATGAAAGTAATGGGAATAGGGGTTGATTTTTCTAACAATAGGCATGTGGCAAAGATTGTAGATGTTTTAACGATATATCAAGTCTGCGTGACAATTAACCCCTATAATAACAAACATGACAGCATCACTAAATCCTACCTATCACATAAATAATCTAAATGTTATATGCAGTCTAAGTTGTTATGTCCGATTTACGTCTGATAATTTCGTTTCACATAATGACTTTCAAAACCATAACAAATACCACATAATGACATATCAGCAGTTCTAGACGAACCATTAATAAAACTTATTTAAACTTACATTTTTTTTAGAAATGCAAAGATATATTCATAAACTGATAGTAGTCGCTACCTTTTTCAAGTTTAGTAATTTAGACTTCATAACTTCTTGCATAACAGAAGGTTTATTTATATTCAAACTTAGCATGTCAAGGGTTTATAATAACACGTGTTTTTGGTAATCTGTAACGACTAAGATAACATACATGTTTTGGTATATGTCCCATCGGGAGGTTGAAAGGAACTTTATTTGTATTCAAAGTCATTTCAATATACACACACACACAAAGATCAACTTAGAAAATATATGGAAAGAAATAGAACCTTGTTCCCCCATATTTTAACCATACCGGTTTCCGCTTTCTACTAAAACATCAAAACATATAAATTAAAGACGTCTTTAATTTCAACAGATGCAGCAACTTAAAAAGAATTTCTTAAAAAGGTTGATTTTTAGGTCGAAAAGTGAATTCAAATATACATGTATTTGTATAGTTCAACAGTAGTTTTCATCCATCTTTAATAAGATCAACAACTCATGCTTTATTCACGAAACATATAGTGCCATAACCACCATGCTATCAAAATAAATACAAAAACAAAAAATTGTAAATGAAAATCGAATTTGGATTTCATCAATAGAAAAAAAAAATTACCTCATGACGACATGTAAACACAATCATGCCACCACTATCAGTATTGAGGATTTTGATTAAGTTTTTTTTCTGATTAATTTGGTGCGAGATTTACGGATCGGAGATTTATGAAATAGGATTTTGTGTGGGTTATTGATTTGGGGATTTGATTAGGCACAAAAAAATAGGTAGTATTAAGCATCAATAGAGGTCTCTCCGGTGTACTGGGCAGATATGTTACCTTGCTCAAATTCGAATGATGAATCCTACATATATTATACACTCTATTAACAATTTTTAATGTTCGGAGTTTTTTTTATTAGGTGGAGTATGGGATTTTTAACTTATTGACATCTTATATCAGCATGAGGCTAAACTTGTAATCTAAAATTAGTAAAATAAACAGAAAAGCAGACACATTTTACTCATTAGCATTGCTTATTTATTATAAAAAAATACGCTGATAAACACAAAATGAGAAAACCTAAACACCTCGTTGCGTAAAATATCCATTCTTCGTCATCTGAAATATCATTGATATATATTTGTCTTCCGTGGACCATTTCCATCTTCTTGTGTTTGAACTACTTCAACCATCAATTATACCTTTTACCATTTACCTAAAAACACAAGCTTCGATTATATAACAAACAATTACTTTACTTTTAGATGAAATGTTATAAACATAACAATAAGAATACTGAAAACTTGACTGCTAACTTTTGTACCTATCACTGAATATCTATTTTGTGAATTAAGTTAATTTTCAAAATCAATCAAATAATAATTTGAATAAGGATTTCATTTCTAAACCTTCAAGTGAAATCAAGGAAGGCTTTCCAAAAATTTGTTTCATAAAAAAACCCATTAAACCTTGTTTTTAGGCATTTCATCGAACGTTTGGTGCACACATACAAAACATCACTCGGTGACGTGATATTAACCTCAAAAAATCTACCAAAATATCATCCGGTGAACGCTATGTACCAAAAAAAAATGTAATACTAAAAAAATTAAAATTATTCATTAATAAATCAAATAGTAGTCGTAATATCAAAATATGTAAACACAATCACGCCACCACTATCAGTATTGAGGATTTTGATTAAGTTTTTTTTTTCTGATTAATTTGGTGCGAGATTTACGGATCAAAGATTTATGAAATAGGATTTTATGTGGGTTATTGATTTGGGGATTTGATTAGGCACAAAAAAATAGGTAGTATTAAGCATCAATAGAGGTCTCTCCGGTGTACTGGGCAGATATGTTACCTTCCTCAAATTCGAATGATGAATCCTACATATATTATACACTCTATTAACATATTTTAATGTTCGGAGTTTTTTTATTAGGTGGAGTATGGGATTTTTAACTTATTGACATCTTATATCAGCATGAGGCTAAACTTGTAATCTAAATATAGTAAAATAAACAGAAAAGCAGACACATTTTACTCATTAGCATTGCTTATTTATTATAACAAAATACGCTGATAAACATAAAATGAGAAAACCTAAACACCTCTTTGCGTGAAATATCCATTCTTCGTCATCTGAAATATCATTGATATATATTTGTCTTCCGTGGACCATTTCCATCTTCTTGTGTTTGAACTACTGTTATACCTTTTAGCATTTACCTAAAAACACAAGCTTCGATTATATAACAAACAATTACTTTACTTTTAGATGCAATGTTATAAACATAACAATAAGAATACTGAAAACTTGACTGCTAAGTTTTGTACCTATCACTGAATATCTATTTTGTGAATTAAGTTAATTTTCAAAATCAATCAAATCATAATTTGAATAAGGATTTCATTTCTAAACCTTCAAGTGAAATCAAGGAAGGCTTTCCAAAAATTTGTTTCATAAGAAAACCCATTAAACCTTGTTTTTAGGCATTTCATCGAACGTTTGGTGCACACATACAAAACATCACTCGGTGACGTGATATTAACCTCAAAAAATCTACCAAAATATCATCTGGTGAACGCTATGTACCAAAAAAAATGTAATACTAAAAAAAATTAAAATTATTCATTAATAAATCAAATAGTAGTCGTAACATCAAAATAATTTTTTTACAAACAAATCAAAATAGTAAATTTATTCAATTATATAGCTAATAGAAAAAAGAGATCTTACCTTTAATCTACACAATTATAGTAGATTTTATGATCATTAAACGGGTATATGCGCCAGAAAATATATATTTTATATTTTTACCGTCAGAAATTGGGGATCCCAGAAAATAGATACAAATAATGGATTAGGTATATGGGTCAGTGAATCGATTGAGATATTCATGGGATGGATTATGTAATGGATTATAATTTCTGGGTATATGAGTTAATCAAACGATTGACGGATTTTGGGTTTTTTTAATGAAAGGATTTGGGGGCGGGGGGTTAATGAAAGGATTTGGGGGCGGGGGGTTTCGGGGTTGTGAAATGATAAGTAGTTATGGTAATTTTAATTGAATTACACGTGTTGTTTTTTAAGAATTTTGAAATTAAGGAAATGTTTAGGCATCCTTCCTATATAAGAGTTTCAGATATATATATATATATATATATATATATATATATATATATATATATATATATATATATATATATATATATATATATATATATATATATATATATATATATATATATATATATATATATATATATATATATATATATATATATATATATATAGAGAGAGAGAGAGAGAGAGAGAGAGAGAGAGAGATTTGCGTTCATATAGTGACCAAGCTTAAAATAAAAACGATAAGAACCAGTAATTTTTTGACATGTGGAAATTAGATAATTAAATAAATAAATAATTATTAGTAACGAAAGGGTATTGAAGACATTTACACCACTCTTAATTTTTTCTTAGCCATTAATGATCATTCACTTTTTATTGAACAATAAATACGTTATTTATTTGCCATATGATTAAGGAGCTTAGTAATATACGTGGTAATAGATTTTGATATTTTTACAATAAAGAACTAGTTTATAGGATAAGTTGCGCACACAGGTTGTGTATATCAATGGGTTCGGTTTATGGTTTAAAATGCTGAAACTATTCTTTTGGTTTTTCAAGGTAGAAGAGACTAGCCCTCCAACTAACAGAATCTATACCAATAAAATTTACTAGTAATTCTTGATTTGGAACATTTGAATAGTAACGAAATATATACTACGTACAATCTTGTGTTAAATGGCTTTTATATTAATTTTTGGATTAAAGATAACTTGTGCACCATTTTTTTTAGTTTTTTATTTTTAAGATATGATATTTTGTAATAGACGCAATGATAGTGTTTCAAAATCTTATTATATGTAAACTGTAATAATAAAAACAACCGAACCAACTACGGCGTAGTATGTATAAGAAAAAGTCAGTTCAATGTGTTCACAAATGTTTATCATGTTAGCGTATGAAATTAAGTGCGTCACCATAATTGTATAATGAAACTAAAAGCATCATGAACTTAGATTGTCATAAAATTTGCTACAAAATAAGTGTGATCAAAAATGTATTAAAAGACTAAGTGCGTCACAAATGTGACAAAAAATTTATGTGTTATTAAAAATATATAATTAAATAAAGTGTGTTAATAGACTTAATTTGACAATTAAATGTGTCATAAAAATTTGTATGTCACAACAAATATATATATATATATATATATATATATATATATATATATATATATATATATATATATATATATATATATATATATATATATATATATATATATATATACTAGTCTTTAGGCCCGTCCAATGGACGGGCTAGCTTTAACAAATTTTTTTTATCGTAGTTTTAAGTATACATGAAAGTATTACATTGTAAAGTATATATAGCTTGATTTTTAAGTTTATGTATTTGTTTTTTTTAGCAGAAAATGTTAATGTAGTGATTACATAAATGAGTAGTTGGTATTTTTTTTTACGAAATTGAATTGTAAGTTTTGTTATGTTTATTGTATTTGTTTGAAAAAACTTTGTTTTAATTGGAAATATATTAGAGAGTTTAAATTTTTTTTTTGGTAATTTTATGTACAAAGAGATATTTACTTTGTACACACAAATTGAACTTTGGAATGCAAACCCTCTAAACATGTTCCTATTAGAAGTGAAATTATTTTTGGTTTTGTTTTGTTTTTGGTTGTGTTTGTTATTTGTTTAATTGAATAAGTTTAAATTAGTAGACCGGTGTAACGTTTATTTTGTTTGTTTTAAAGTGTTTTAATGTTGTATATTTGAGATACTTTATTTGTTATGAAATAAAACACTTAAGTAATAGTTTAAGTACCAGTATTGGAATATAATTAATTATAGTGTTTTATTTTATAGGTTATGAATAGGGGTTTAACCAATTGGTTTTATAGTAAAATTGTAACGTTGAGGTTGGTTTGATAGCTTGTTAGGGTTTACCAATTTAGGCTTGTGTTTTAGTTGATTAGGCTTCATAAAAGGTTGAGGTTGGGTTGAAAAACTTAAATGTGTATTTTTTTTTTTAATAATAAAACTCATTAATAAACATATGTATAAAATTAAAAAATTAAGAATCATTAGTTTAAATAAATTTGATATATTTAATATTAATATAACCAACAACAAAATTATCGTACAATGTTGGTTTGAGAATGTGTTTTTACTCAAATATGATTAAGGTCCCAAAGGCCATTGCGTGATGCGAGTGCGAGCACAATTTGAACACGTTGCGTTTAGTTTTAAGAAGATTAAAAAAATATTTATACACATATTATATTCCACCATGTATGGAGTAAAACCAATAATTGAATTTACAAAATAAAGGATCATTTAAAATACAAAGAAATAAAATATAAATTTAGTTAGTGTTAAAAGTACTTGTAATTTTTTTTAAAATTAGTTGTTAAAATTAAGTTAGTACTCAAATTAAGAATTAGTTGGTTATTTATATTTATTATTAAAATATATTTTTGATAGAACTTGAAAAATTTTGATAAAAACTTGAGCTGAGTTATCAAAAGCTTGTGCCTTAGTTTTATATATTTTGGACCTATTTTTTGTGGTTGAGGTTCAGGTTGAGCTTGATAAAAGGTTGACTTGATTACACCCCTTAGTTATGAATAACTAAAATGTAAAGTTGGATAATTTATAAGGGTTATTTATAAATAACCATGTCAATCATTGATAAAGTGGTTTGACTCCAACCAAATAATAAGATTAAACATCATCCCTATTTCCATTTTCTTACTCTACCTGAATGTTCATCCGGATGTGTACTTAAATCAGAGAGGCGCACATATATAATGTAATTGTCGAGTATGAGATATTGATCTTCTGATATGAACATATGTATCATATCATGAAACATTGAAAACAAAAGGTAAAAAATAATTATGTTCATTATTCCGTATAGTTTTTATGTTCGTTGACTTTTTTTTCCGGTAGGGTGGTTGTGTATGGTTTTATATGACCGTTGTTTTTATTGTTTGCGGTTGTATTTGTTTTGAAAATTGAATTGGGGAAGGTTTTTTTAGTTGGTTAACAGGCAACTATATCCCCATTTCGAGAATGGGTTTTGTAAATAAAATTTTTTTCTACCGGCTATTAACGAGGATTAATGAAATCCTCTTTTTTGTTAATGTGTGTTACTGTTTCAGATATTAGGATCATTTAGATTATAGTATGAGATTTTTACAATAAACAAACATCATGTAACGACATTTTTGTTTTTGTGACATGATGAAGAACAGTTGGATTTGGTTTATAATTGAGGAGATCAATGATGGGTTTCAGTCAATTTGTACACAGATTGGATGTTTCTGATGTTGAAGGTTTTTCATTTGTGGATATGAAAATAGGCTGTTATCGAAAAAGAATTAAAAGTCGGATGTATAAGGTACACATTTTTGGACATGTTAAAATAGTGTATGTTATGTGTTGTTTGTGTATATGGTATTTTTTTTTCTTCAATTTTTGGTTTGTGTTTGGTATTTTTTTTTGTTGTTTTGGTAGTATATGTTATATTTGATATTAAGTACCTGTTGAAAGTATACCATATTAAAATTGAGAAACTTTTTCTCTAGTGCATCCGTTCGAGGTTGTGATGTAAAAATGGCGTGAGTTATTTTGTCGGCATAATTTAAATTGTATGAATGTTTTATTTAACAAAGATTGTTATAATTGTTAAAGTATAATTTTGAATCATAGTAGGAAAACACTGTGGGGATATCAGTAGACTGTTATTGGAATATGTTTGTAAAGAAAACCGTTAGAAATAAAACACTTATGTATAATGTACACATGTTTTGTTTTGTTTTTTTTTTTGTTTTTTTTTAATTTATTGTTTCATAGGTTGGATATTAAATAGAAGAACTTGGGATTGGAATATATGTAAATGTGAAAATGAATTATTGGTCTAAGTATTTGTACTTTACATAGAATAGTAAATGTAATTAAACGAATGGTAAATACTAAAATTAAAGCTTGTGCAAAACTTCTTTATACACGACGTTGGTTGTGTAATTGTAATAAGCTCCTTCTTCGTCACAACACAATGCTTTCAGTCCTTTTTTGGTTTTAACCCTTGAGAGTGCGACGTAGAGTTGACCGTGTGAAAACACGGGTCTTTCTAAATATAGTCCGACCTTAGATAATGTTTTTCCTTGACTTTTGTTTATTGTCATGGCAAAACATACGGAAATGGGGAATTGTCTCCTAGTAAGTTGGAATGGCATTTTTTTATCGGATGGGGTTATGTTTGTTCTTGGTATAGCTACGACTTCACCAAGTTTACCCCCAATAATTTTAGCCTCTATGTTTGTTTTAGACATTCTGAGTATCTGTAACCTTGTACCGTTACAAAGGCCTCCTCTTTGATCTATGTTGCGCAAACACATAACTGGAGCACCAACTTTGAGAGCTAACATGTGGTTTGGAATGCCGGATATCTTGATTGTGTTGATAAATTCAGTTGTGTATAGTGACTCGTTATTGTTGAAATCTATATCGACATCTGCAACTGAATCTGAACTGTAGTAGACTTTTTTTGTCCCAGCTAGTTTTGACATCATTCGATCATTGACTTTGTCTACCTGTTCATGGTTGGTGCAAGAATAGCTCTGTCTTGCCAATAAGTTGGATCATAAAGATTTTCCTGCCAATTTTCGTAAGTTTCTTTTATCAGTGCTTCTATATGATCATTAGAATCAGGTATAAGCATGTCGTTAGGGAATTGTACAATCGCATGTCCGTCATTTTGGCCTCCTATTTTACCCTCTCCAACATTTAAAATCCATTATGCGAAATCCTTTATGTCTTTGGCATCTTGAGTGTTATTCCCTAATCGTAGCCTCATATTTTCTGTTAGCTTCAGAACAGTACAATTATTCCATAAGTCTGACATGTTTAAAGAAGCATGAACAACGTCTTGGCGGCTGCCGTTAGGAATTACAGGTAGAATTTGATGGAAGTCTCCTCCAAAAACTACCACTTTTCCACCGAATACGTCATTTGAAGTTGACGTATTACATTCTGATGTTACGTCTCGTAAAGTTTTTTCAAACGCTTCAAAACATAGTCTGTTAACTGATAGGTGTGAAAACACCCATCCTTTTACCACTTATTTCTTACTAAAACAAGACCAAAATGCGTGTTTAATATCATTTGTTTGGAATTATGCGTGGTTTTGTGTTTATTGTGTTTTCAGAGTCAACCGGATGAATATTGAAGAAAACATGGGATTGCACGGGTTTTATCGAAGAAAAAGAATAAAGACGAAGTCTATTGTCCAAGAGATGCAAAAGATTTGAAGTCAATGGTCCTATTTGAAGATTTATCGAAGAAAAGGACCAAAGATGGAAGATTTACATATGTCGAAGAAACTCAAGTCGATTAAACGAAGAAATTAAAAGACGAGTTGAATTTAATCGTCGACAAATCCCGAATCAGAATCGAAAACGTCAACTTTTCTGAAAAGACGAGAAGACAAGAAGATAGGGAGAAAAGCCCACTCACCAACCAAAAGGGAGACCTATATAAAGATTTCCCTTCACACTTTTCATTCAGTTTTTTTTTCCTCCTTTTTTCTCTCTTTCGGTTCGTAGGCATCACCAACACCATTAGGGTGTTTGGTGATTTTGATTCTTGTTTTTTTTCTTAAATCTTGTAAGTTTAATCCTTCATTTTGTTTACTGAATCTTAATCATCAATACAAGTTGTTATTTAATCTTTTCATTAATCTTGTTCATCCTCATCTTTTTATTCAAAGTTCTAAGGTTCTTATTAATTTGATTTTGATCTTCAAAAGTTGTTGATTTTGTTTTTTTATGATTGGGATTTGATCCTTATGGTTAATAGATGATTTGTGGTTAATTCGGTTAAACCTTTTTGTTTACTTGGCTTGATTTTTATCAAATTCGTGTTCCCCTGTTCTTACGTTTTCTGTTACTGTTCTTCATCCCGGTTATTCCGGATAGTCTATTTCTTTCGTCCCTTATTCGGAACATCTCTATATTCCGAATAGTCAGTTGGACTTGCCTCTTATTCGGAATAAGTATTATTCCGGATAGCCTTTTTAGTTTGTTCCTTATTCGGAATATTTCTATATTCCGCATAACCAAAATATTCCGAATAGTGATATTATTCCGCATGGTCTCATATTCCGAATAGCATTTATTATTCCGCATGGTCTCATATTCCGAATAGCATTTATTATTCCGCATGGCCTTCATATTCCGCATAAGCTTGATTTTTCCGCATAGCTTTGATTATTCCGAATAGCCCTATATTCCGCATGGTATTTATTCCGAGTAGTCCCGATATTCCGCATAGAGCTTGTTTATTCCGCATGGAAAATTATTCTGAATAGAGCTAGTTTCCAGTAAGTTTATTTTGCTGATTTATTATTTAAGTGTTTAATTTAACTGCTAGTTTTATTTCATTACTTAATTCATTTATCTTTTCATTAGAATAGAAAACCAAATCCACTTTTTGTCACCAAGAACAAATCATTCCACTTAGAGCTGTGATCAAAATTCGAGAGGATTCCGAGAACAATCTTGAACCCATACAAAACGCTTGTATCAAATGGCGCCGCTGCCGGCTCTTCTCGTTAAGATCAACAGTTTTTTGTGAGAACTTGGATTTTGGGATCCGTTCACCGTGAACGTTACTTTTTCATAAAAAATTTCAAAAACCCTAAATATAAAATTTTCAAAAATCCTAAAAATTAAAAAAAACATAAAAACCAAAAATATTTTGCTTTGTTTTTGCCTTGTTAGTTCTTTTGCAGGTGCATGCGTACACGATCAACGTCTTATCAAGAGCCCGAGCCTCTCGAAGACTTAGACATGGCCGGTGTACAAAACAACAACAATAACCCACCTCAAAACAATAATAATAACAATAACAACCCACCTTTCAACAACAATAATAACAACAACAATGAGCCTCTACCGGATAATCGCCCGATGATTGAACTTCTGCAAGCACATGTAGATGGTAACAATGATCCAATTGTCATACCCGCGATTGCAGCCAACAACTTTGAGCTCAAATCCGGCTTTATCCAGATGGTCTCTGCTCAACCATTCTTGGGGCGTACCATTGATGATCCGCATGACCACATCGAGAGATTCTTGCAACTCACCATTACGGTCAAATTCAATGGTGTTCCACAAGAGGTAATCCGTTTACAACTTTTTCCCTTTTCTTTAGAGGGACAAGCCCGACATTGGCTTGCTAAGGAACCGCCACAGAGTATTCTTACGTGGACGGATTTGGAGACCAAGTTTATCAACTACTTTTTCCCACCCTCTCGTACTACCGCTTTGCGGAATGAAATTATCAATTTTGAACAAAAGTACGATGAGTCGTTTAGTGAATCTTGGGACCGTTTTAAAGACCTTTTGAGAAAATGCCCACAACATGGTTTTACCAAAGTGCACCAAATTAATACTTTTTATAATGGTTTACACATGAATGACCAAGATTCACTAAACAGTGCCTCGGGGGGTAATCTTTTGGCTAAGACTTCCAATGCTGCTTGGGATATCATTGAGAATAAGTCTCGTGTGCAAACCAAGAGTGTTCAGACCAATGTCGCTAGTGCTAGTACTAGTGACAGCGATAAGCGACTTGACAAAATCACTGCGCTTCTTGAATCGCTTGCTACCCAAACCGCCAGCAACACCAACAGCATCAATGCCAAAAACGCTCAAGTCAATGCTGTCAGCCAACCATGTGAAATATGCGGGGGTCCTCACTCTTACACCACTTGTACCGCCACCCAAGACTACCCTTCTGAGAATGTGAATGCAGCATACGGTACCTATCCTCAACCTGCTTATCAAGCTCGACCTCAAGGTGACCGCAACTTGCTTAGCTACCGCTCTAACAACTATCTCTCACCACCTGGTTTTCCTCCTAATAACCCAAAGCAACAACAAAGCCTCAATCGCCCTCCTCAACAACAACAACAACCTCGTGGACCATACATACCACCTCACAAACAACAACAACCACCTCAAAGAAACAACCAAGTTTACCAGCAACCTGCTTATCAACCACCCGCATACAATGCTCCTCCCAACCAACCCACCGCTTTACACCAAGAAGTGGAAACCTACATGAGGACTAACGATGTGATCGTGGGAAATCTTCAGCGGGAAGTGCTCAACTTGAAAGCAGACCTGGTGAAACAAGGGAACGATCTGAGAGCTGATATGAGAAACACTTTGGATAGTCAAACGAATGACTTAAAGAATATGATGGCTAGTTTCTTCCAAGGTAATCAACCCTCTTCTTCGGGTACTCTTCTGAGTAACACCGTTGCGAATCCAAGAGGGGAGATGAAAGCAATCACCACTCGCAGTAGCAAAGGTACCAAGGAACCCGAGCTTCCTATACCTCCACCGGTGGTTGTGACTAAGGAGAACGAGTCACCTGCTCCTATTCCTCATCCTTCTACTTCCCCAATTTCTCCGCCTCTTACTTCTACCCCTCCTCCACCCAAGGATGTGAGTGATCCTTCAATCCCAAAGCCTTCCTCTTCTTCCGATATACCTTATCCGTCAAGGTTGAGGAAAGAGAAGCTCAAAAGCAAGGATGATATTCAAGTTTCGAACTTTCTAAAAATGTTTAAACAATTGAATTTCAACATCTCCTTCGCTGAGGCTCTCGCTCACATGCCTAAGTACGCAAAAATGTTCAAAGATCTTCTTAGCGACAAGGAGAAGCTTCTTGATATTGCTAACACCCAACTTAATGAGAATTGCTCTGCAGTGCTCTTAAGGAAATTGCCAACCAAGCTTGGTGATCCGGGTCGTTTCTTAATCCCTTGTAACTTCCCGGGAGTAGAGAATTGCATGGCCCTAGCCGATCTAGGTGCCAGTATTAACTTAATGCCCTTAAGCGTTTGGAAGCAATTATCTCTCCCTGAGCTAGTCCCCACCAAAATGACTTTGGAATTAGCTAACCGTACGGTTGCTTATCCAGTGGGGATAGCCGAAGACGTCTTTGTAGGAGTCGACAAATTCACTTTTCCTGCCGATTTCGTCGTCGTCGACTACGATATGGACCCTCGTGTGCCACTGATTGTTGGTCGTCCATTCCTTAGGACCGGTCGCACTCTCATCGATGTTGAAGCCGGTGAGCTGATCATGAGAGTGGGTGACGATAAAATCGTTTTCAACATGGGAAAGTTGTCTAAACAGCCTTATTCTAACGAGAGTGTTAATTGTATTGACGTTCTCGATGAGGCTTGTGAAGAACACTTCAAAGATGCTTGCAAAAGTGTTCCTACCTCTCTTCCCAATGTTGAGACCGTTTCCTCTATCGATTCATCACTATCTCTATTTGGAGAAAGTTATTTCCTTTGGAAAGATTTGGAAGCCACCATGGGAGATGTGAACTTAGCTAATGACGATTCTACCACCAATTGGGATGAAGATCTCCGCCTCATTGAGAACCTTCTTAAAGAAGACAATCTTTCTCCACCATCTCCCACGGTTATTGCTATCGATGCTCCGACTTTGAAAACGCCTCCCATCGAAAATCCTCCGGATTTAGAACTTAAGGAGTTGCCGCCACATCTCGAGTACGTGTTCCTTGAAGAAAACAAGAAGTCGCCTGTCATCATCGCGAAGGACTTGAAAGAAGAAGAGAAATCTCGCCTAATCGTCGTGCTTAAAGATCATAAGAAGGCAATTGCTTGGAAAATTTCCGATATCCGCGGAATTGATCCGAACTTTTGTACTCACAAGATTCTCATGGAAGATGACTTTAAACCCGCAATCCAGAGCCAAAGAAGGGTTAATCCTCGCATTCATGACGTCATCAAACAAGAGGTTATCAAACTTCTAGATGCCGGCTTGATTTACCCTATTTCGGATTCGCCATGGGTAAGTCCCGTCCATTGTGTGCCCAAGAAGGGCGGAATAACCGTTGTTTCCAATGAACACAACGAGTTGATTCCCACTCGTCTCGTTACTGGGTGGAGAGTTTGTATTGATTATCGCAAGCTCAATGATGCCACGAGAAAATATCACTTTCCTCTTCCCTTCATGGATCAAATGCTCGAGCGTCTTGTGGGTAATGATTATTACTGCTTTTTAGACGGTTTCTCCGGGTATTTTCAAATTCCTATCGATCCCAAGGACCAAGAAAAGACCACATTCACTTGTCCCTACGGAACATTTGCTTACAAACGCATGCCTTTTGGTTTATGTAATGCTCCTGGGACGTTTCAAAGGTGTATGATGGCTATCTTCCATGACATGGTGGAAGACACTATGGAAGTATTCATGGATGATTTCTCGGTTTATGGCGATTCTTTCTCTGCTTGCCTTGCCAATTTACAACGTATGCTTAAGCGGTGTGAAGACACTCGCCTTGTTCTAAATTGGGAAAATGCCATTTTATGGTAAAAGAGGGCATCGTGCTAGGACACAAGATCTCCAAAGCCGGTCTCGAAGTAGACCGTGCTAAAGTCGATGTTATCGTTAAGTTTCCTCCACCTTCAACCGTGAAGGGTGTGAGAAGTTTCCTTGGTCATGCGGGATTTTACCGTCGATTCATCAAAGATTTTTCTCAAATCGCTCGCCCGATGACCCACCTCTTGGAAAAAGATACTCCTTTTATCTTTTCCAAAGAGTGCCTTGAAGCCTTCAACTTGCTTAAGGATAAGCTAACTAAGGCACCCGTCTTGGTTACCCCTAATTGGGAGCTTCCCTTTGAGTTGATGTGCGATGCTAGTGACTATGATATTGGAGCGGTTCTGGGACAAAGAGTGAACAAACACTTCCAACCAATCCATTACGCTAGCAAGACAATGACAGGGGCCCAATTGCATTATACGACAACCGAAAAAGAGCTTTTAGCTGTTGTCTATGCTTTTGAAAAGTTCTGCCCCTATCTTGTCCTTTCCACCACAATCGTTTACACCGATCATTCCGCGTTGAAGTACTTGTTGACTAAACAAGATTCTAAACCAAGACTTCTCCGCTGGGTTTTTCTACTCCAAGAATTTAAAATCGAAATTCCCGATAAGAAAGGAGCTGAAAACCTAGCCGCGGATCATCTCAGCAGACTTGAGGATCCTTACCAGGGGGATCATCCGAACAAAGAGATCAATGACTCTTTTCCCCTGGAGACCTTAATATCTATCAACTCGACTCCTGATGAAACCCCGTGGTTTGCGGACATTGCAAACTACTTGGCGGGTGGAATTCTCATCGACAGGTTAACATCCCAACAAAAGAAGAAGTTCTTCAAAGACATAAAGACTTACTTTTGGGATGACCCGTATCTATTCAAACAATGTGCTGATTTGATTATTCGCCGATGTGTTGATGGACCGGCAGCTTTAGAAATCCTTGACGCTTGCCACAAAGGACCCACCGATGGTCACTTTGGTCCCAACTACACCGCCAAAAAAGTGTTTGACTCGGGATTTTATTGGCCCACCATCTATCGTGATGCTCACGAGATGGTTAAACGATGTGATGCTTGCCAAAAACAAGGCAAGATCACACATAAAGACGAGATGCCTCAGAATTTCATTCAGGAATGTGAAATCTTTGATGTTTGGGGTATCGACTTTATGGGGCCATTCCCTTCTTCTAAAGGAAACAAATACATCCTTGTAGCCGTTGACTACGTCTCCAAATGGGTTGAAGCCAAAGCTTTACCCAAAGGGTGGTTTGTAACTTTTTGAAATCGCTATTCGCTAGATTCGGTGTGCCTCGTGCCATTATTAGTGATCGCGGGACTCATTTTTGCAATGACCAATTCGCAAGAGTCATGGCTAAGTATGGTGTAACTCATCGTCTTTCCACCGCCTACCACCCACAAACTAATGGCCAGGCTGAAATATCCAACCGAGGATTAAAGCGAATTCTTGAAAGAACCGTGGGAGAGCATCGTGCCTCATGAGCTGATAAACTTGATGATGCTTTGTGGGCTTTTCGTACCGCTTACAAGACTCCGATTGGTTGTACACCATATCGTCTCGTGTACGGGAAAGCGTGCCACCTCCCCATTGAGTTGGAGGACAAGGCTTACTGGGCCTTGAAGTGGGCTAATTTCGATATCAACAAAGCCGGTGACCTACGCAAGATCCAACTCAATGAGCTGAATGAACTCCGTAATGAGGCTTATGAAAATTGTTTGATATATAAGGAAAAGACTAAGCTCATTCACGACTCTAAGATTAAAAACCGAGAGTTCCAAGTTGGAGACAAAGTTTTACTTTTTAACTCTCGGTTGAAAATCTTTTCGGGCGAGCTGAAATCTCGTTGGTCCGGCCCATTAACCATTGCCCAAATTTTTCCATATGGTACTCTCGAGCTCGCTCAACCTAATGGACCTAATTTTAAGGTGAATGGCCAACGAGTGAAGTTGTACTTTGGTGAGGACATCTCTCAGGAGATGATTCCATCCCTCACCACGTTCTCCATGAACTAATTTTGGGTCGAGTCAGGCTCGTGACTCGGTTATCAAAAACAAGCGCTCCTCGGGAGGCAGCCCGAGTATCTATCCCTTTTCGTTTTAACCTCCTAAGTGTAGGGGGACCTATATAGGTGTTTGTCTTTGTGTGGTGATGTGATTACAGGGATGAATGCACTTTTGGAACCTTTGAAGAACCGTGCTCCCGTGTTATCCGAAATCCGGTTCTATCTCTCAACTATCGTGATTCAATTTTCTTCATATTCACATTTGAAATTGATCACGTTAGTCGTCTCTTCCTTAACTTGAGTTAACCAACGTGCACAATGTCCTAAGTGTAGGGGAGACTTTTCCCGCATGCTTAAATATTGAGGACAATGTTTATCTTAAGTGTAGGGGGGACTTCTATCGAAGTTTTAAGTGGACTTTTCCATGAAAATGCCTTCATTTAACCGGAAAATCATCTTTTTCAACATTTTTCTATTTTTTTTATTAACTTTGGCCATTTAGTCATAATTTTTAAAATTTTTATCGTTGCTTTCATATGTATATATCCCGCAATAGAGTCAAAAATATTAATAAAATGGTGTAGCTAGTTTTGAAATCTTTGACATATTAGGCCCGTTGCGATTATTTTGACTCAACCCGAATAGACTTATCCAAGTTTATTCTAGCTAGTATCCTTAACCATGTAGACCTTAGTTGGTTTATTAGGCTAAGTGTCCACGAGTCTCATTACTTGAGATTTTAAATTGTAGAGAACGAGAAATGATAGAGTCAATTATAAGTTGGTATTCTTGCACAAGCTCACTTGGTGTAATTATTTGCCTATTCTCCCATCACTTGCTAATAATTTATCTGCAATAAGTAAGGTCGTACGATTTGAAAAGTTACTTAGCTTCCAGCCCAAGATCGTTTAAAAGTTGCTCGGTAATGATAAGAGTTCATAGCCAAGGCATAACTTATGAAGCGGGGCGCGAAGATTGGCGAGTCCGAAAAGGCCCTAACAAGGCATGAGGATTCAATTTTATTGCTGAAGATCCAAAGTGATGTGAAAAGCATTATTCCCAAAATCAATATGAAGGATTAAGACTCACGACGAAAAGCAATCAACTCCCATAAAGATCATGGAGAAGTATATCCGAAAAGACCCTAACAAGGTATGAGGATAAATAGATCCAAGTCCGAAAAGGAGGCGGATCGTTGTATCTCAAATCCCAATTAGAGATTGAAGAAATAATCATGAAGTCGTGGTCAACAAAGTTGGAGTACCCCTCATAAGTCTCCAAGTGAAGAAACTCTATTAACGATGAGAAGACCATTATCTCAAGCACGTCTCTCAAGATATGAAGTATGAAGTACACGCCAAATATCGGCCCGAGAGAGGTCTCAAATCATGAACCGAGTTATGCCAAGATATGAACTTTTTGATATCTCGAGAAGCAGTTTTAAGAGATTTTGTCCTTTAGCTAACTATTGATCAAATCGTCCTACTTTGCTTTCAGCCTAAATAAACTATCAAAATAAGTCGAAAAATGCATCTTCATGATCATTCTAAGACAAAAATAAAATATAAGAGATACACCTAGGAATAAGGGAGTTTAAGCATTTAATTAAGCTATGTGTGTAAGTGTTTGATTTGCTAACTTATAATAACAATGATCTCGTTTTTAAGCTTTGTTTGGGGAACGTGAAACTTGAGGATGATAAATCTTCGCAGCACCAAAGCCCTAATGTAAGTCCTTAATTTCTTTGCAAGTTATTTCCATCCTTTTGTTTACTTTGAAGTTTTAATTTCTCTTAGTACTTTAATTTTTGTTTAGTAGTATGTTAATAAGGCCAAGGTTGATTGATTATGAGAAAAATGTAAATTTGCTTTATCACTAAGCATTGCATGAGGGCATGGCAATGGATAAGTGTAGGGGATTTGATAGGTGTGAAAACACCCATCCTTTTACCACTTATTTCTTACTAAAACAAGACCAAAACGCGTGTTTAATATCATTTGTTTGGAATTATGCGTGGTTTTTGTGTTTATTGTGTTTTCAGAGTCAACCGGATGAATATTGAAGAAAACATGGGATTGCACGGATTTTATCGAAGAAAAAGAATAAAGACGAAGTCTATTGTCCAAGAGATGCAAAAGATTTGAAGTCAATAGGCCTATTTGAAGATTTATCTAAGAAAAGGACCAAAGATGGAAGATTTACATATGTCGAAGAAACTCAAGTCTATTAAACGAAGAAATTAAAAGACGAGTTGAATTTAATCGTCGACAAATCCCGAATCAGAATCGAAAACGTCAACTTTTCTGAAAAGACGAGAAGACAAGAAGATAGGGAGAAAAGCCCACTCACCAACCAAAAGGGAGACCTATATAAATATTTCCCTTCACACTTTTCATTCAGTTTTTTTTTCCTCCTTTTTTCTCTCTTTCGGTTCGTAGGCATCACCAACACCATTAGGGTGTTTGGTGATTTTGATTCTTGTTTTTGTTCTTAAATCTTGTAAGTTTAATCCTTCATTTTGTTTACTAAATCTTAATCATCAATACAAGTTGTTATTTAATCTTTTCATTAATCTTGTTCATCGTCATCTTTTTATTCAAAGTTCTAAGGTTATTATTAATTTGATTTTGATCTTCAAAAGTTGTTGATTTTGTATTTTTATGATTGGGATTTGATACTTATGGTTAATAGATGATTTGTGGTTAATTCGGTTAAACCTTTTTGTTTACTTGGCTTGATTTTTATCAAATTCGTGTTCCCCTGTTCTTACGTTTGCTGTTACTGTTCTTCATCTCGGTTATTCTGGATAGTCTATTTCTTTCGTCCCTTATTCGGAACATCTCTATATTCCGAATAGTCAGTTGGACTTGCCTCTTATTCGGAATAAGTATTATTCCGGATAGCCTTTTTAGTTTGTTCCTTATTCGGAATATTTCTATATTCCGCATAACCAAAATATTCTGAATAGTGATATTATTCCGCATGGTCTCATATTCCGAATAACATTTATTATTCCGCATGGTCTCATATTCCGAGTAGCATTTATTATTCCGCATGGCCTTCATATTCCGCATAAGCTTGATTTTTCCGCATAGCTTTAATTATTCCGAATAGCCCTATATTCCGCATGGTATTTATTCCGAGTAGTCCTGATATTCCGCATAGAGATTGTTTATTCCGCATGACAAATTATTCCGAATAGAGCTAGTTTCCAGTAAGTTTATTTTGCTGATTTATTATTTAAGTGTTTAATTTAACTGCTAGTTTTATTTCATTACTTAATTCATTTATCTTTTCATTAGAATAGAAAACCAAATCCACTTTTTGTCACCAAGAACAAATCATTCCACTTAGAGCTGTGATCAATTCGAGAGGATTTCGAGAACAATCTTGAACCCATACAAAACGCTTGTATCATTAACCATATGTGCTTCATCCCATATTATCAACTTCGTTGCCCGAATTAACTCAGCTAGATCGCTATTAGCAGGTATTGAACACATTGAATCCTCAACTACATTTATAGGGATAGCGAACCGAGAATGTGTTGTTCGTCCACCATCAAGCAATAAAGATGCTATTCCACTTGATGCAACATTAAGAACTATATTACCTTTTGACCTTAATGTCACTGTAAGAGTCTTGTACAAAAAAGTCTTTCCTGTCCCTCCGTAACCGTAGACGAAAAACATTCCTCTGCTGTCATTGTCACAAGCATTGATTATTTTTTCGTATATTTCTTTTTGTTCATTTGTCAGACTTCCATATAACGCTTCATGTTGGTTTAGCAATTCTAGAATCTTATAATCAAGCTCGTCGTAAATCAACCTGTTGTATCCTTCCATTGTGCAGTCTGAATTTGGATATGGCATATTCACAATATGTCTTAAAGATCTGGAATTGCTTAGTAATTTATCCTTAATATATGTTAAACATATATTGTACCTTTGAACATCAGTTAATTCAAGATCTGGAAAGAAAATGTTAGAAGTTAATTTTTAATAAATTTTTAAAACTTTGGTTATGTGTATAATTGTGGTAGACATACTTGGATGATTGCGTTTGATTCTTTTAATGTGTAGAACATCATCTGCCAACAAATGCCATGTTTTCTCCCAAACAATTTCAGGTCTTGACATACTATCTGTTAAGATTAACATTACAAAATAATTCCTGAGATAATCTCCCATTCCCCACTGGCTTAGCTCAATTATACCATCTATGTATTCCTTGTCTTCGTCTAACAATCCTCGTGCAAAGCATGCCTCTTTATGCCTTGGATATATTACACCATCATACTCTCTAAATTCCTCCCACTCTCTAGCCCCTTTAACATGGTTTAACAACATACGTAAATAGAAAAGCTCACCCAAAGAAGGAGGAACGTGATGAATTCTGCCTATGGTTTTCCCTTGTTTTCTTGGTGTCCATATTTTGTCGACATGGTTCCAAACATAATGTTCTGGGAACTGAACGTACAGCAGTTCACGCGCTGCCTCATCATTTTCATTGCACTCCATCCAAGCCAAGAATTTTGTAGTGTTTACAGAGTTTTTGTCTAGTTGAAAGTCAATACTTTCTAAAGGATCATAGACCACTTATTGTTCATTTGGAAGGTGAAACGGTAAACGTTCAACAGCTGGAAATCTGTGGTGTATATCGAACTTAAATATTCTCCATGCAGCCTCACATGAGGATAAATAACGACAATCATAAAACTCCTTAATCTCATTTTTTCCTTCTTCTTCGGCAGTAGCAGTAACTCTATCTGGACCTTTGTTAATATACTTAAATAGGTATTTGATAGATTTAAACCGATTGCACCATTCCACGTTTATGTGCGCTTGGTACCTTCTCAATAAGTATGGGTTGTATGGAACAACAAACCCACCATGTAGTTCTGCACCTTGTTTTTTAACTGTTCTTCCATTATCCGATCTTTTGTAAATTGCATATCCTTTTTCGTCAATGAAAGTTGATTCGTTAAATGGCTTTGGGGATTTCTTTGAACACTTGTTTTCTACCATGCAAGGACAGTTCCTATGGTTGGGACCACACGGACCATGCATGATAGTCGTAGAAATACGTCTTTTAGGAAAAAGAGCGTATAATGGGCAAGTATTAAGTTGCACGTTTTAGGAAAAACGCGAAACCGAACAAATGCGGGTTCGTTCTCGAGGAGGTGTGTGGATTAATTTGCCAATATATATAATCAAAAGTTTGGGGTAGTGTCGTTTTTGGATGAGAAAAGAGAGAAAAACTAAGTCGAGCTACGATTACAACTAAACTACGACGAATGACGTAAAACGCAAACGTAAGTACGTAAAACGTGAAAATTTAAAAATTTTAAGCTAAAAACAAATTAAAAATGAAAAAGTAGTTCAAAATAATATAAATAAGGGTAAAAATCCAATAAATATATTTTTAAACCTTTTATTAATTAAATATTCAATTTTTAATGCTAATTAAAGCTCAAAAATTAAATATAATTAAGAAAAAGCCCAAAATATTATTTTATTGGACAAATAACTCACTTATATTATTTAAAAACTAAAAAGTATTTTTCCTAAATTTAAAACACTATTTTTCTATTTTTAAAACTCTAAAAACTATTTTTAAACTAAAATAATGATTAAAAATAATAAAATAATGCTAAAAGTTATTTGACAATTTTAAAAATCCTAAATTACACTAATGAACAGTAGAAAAATGAAAAAGTTTGAAAAATCAAATATTTTCACTAAAAGACAAAACAGTATACAATTAAAACCCTAATTAAACTAAATAAAATCTAAAAATTAATTAAAAAGTGAACACTAAAATGTTTTTGGACTAAAAGTCTTAAAATATTTTTCTGAATATAAGAAAATTTTTAAAACTGAAAAACATTAAGATTTTACACTAACAGACAAAAATCAGTTAATTAAAAAGTAATTTAAAATGCTATTAAATGTGAAAAATACTAAATGAACAGTAAAATAAAAATTAATTAAACAGAAAAATCTTAAATAAAATAAGAAAAATAACAAAATTGGTTTGAAACCCTAAATCCTATTTTTGGTCACTAAAGACAAAAAAGGATGAAAACTGACAATGACATGTGACCCCTTTTTGTCCTTTTGCTTGGCAGGGGAAACCTTTACACTAGTAGTGGGAAGTGAGTTCCCACTGCCTTCACAAAAAACGGGTCTGGGCACTTTTGTGCCTAGATCTTGTTGGTTTCTTGGTTTTGTGGGCAAACAAAGGCACCCCCACAACCAGTTGGGTTGTGGGGAGTCAAATAAAAGCTAAAAACACCAAGTTACTAAACAAAATCAAGCAGAAAAACCCACATACAGTCACTGTATGCAATGGGGGGGGGTCTGTTGGCTTGTTTGCTGATGTGTTTGGCAATTGGGTGAGTTTTGGTTGGCCAAAACTCACTCAATCCACTCACAAACTTCCCCAAAACACACACAATTCCTAACTTACCCTGATTCCTAACAGCCTCTATGATTTATATGGAAAAATCTTACAAAAATAAGCAGTTATGGCTTATACTGATTTTTTGCTAGGTTTTATTCAAGACTTGCATTCAAAACTTACCAAATGGTACCCAATCTAACACACTAAGCAGATAAAACACAAAGTTACTGAAATGAATGAATCTAAGCAGATTTTAAACCAAATGCACCTTACAAACTGATTTTAAAACATAAATCCAAACACCCCTTAAAAATAGAAACTTGAAATTTAACAAAGATTTTGCACTATAACCTACACCAAATCCATTCAAATCAATCCTACCCTGTTTCAAATCATCCAGTATACAATATCTAACATTTGTTCTATCATCCACAAACATAATCCCTAAAAATCACTCTAGCTAAAAACCTTTTTCAAGCAAGTATAGAAGAGCAAGATTTATACCTTGTGACCCTACATCCAGGGATCACCAAGGCAGCTTTGCCTTTTCCATCAAGCCCGGGCTTGAGCTGACCAAGTTCAGTAAGTGGGTTGTTGGTATGAGTAGAAAGTGATGATGGATTTCAAAAGAAAAAGGCCACCACCTTCAATATGCCAAATTTGTTCCTGCCAAGATAAAAAACAAGAAAAGTGACCTGGATAATCAAGGCCTATGAGAGTATAAGTATAGCTTATTGATTAAGCTAGCTTATCTCTTTAAGCTTATAAGAAAAATGGCTTTTTCAAACAGATTTTCTTAAAACTTATTTTTGATAAAAATGAAACCTTTTTCATCCAAAAATGTTTTTAATCAGGAAATAAGTCTTAAACAAAATAAGAGGAAACAATGGGAACTCAGATTATGCAATTTAAACCTTTTTCATTTTCATTACTTGCAATTTAAAATTGTACAAAAATCTGGAACAAGGATAATGGGTACATGACACCCATTATATACTGATGAATAGAAAATTCTAGAAAACAAAACCCTAAATAAGCTAATTCCTAAAAAGCCCTTTGAAAATAGTCTTGAATCTTGGTCAACTTGGTCTTCACGTGATTCTTGCTTGGAGAGTGATGTGCCAGCATGTTTTAGAGACATTGGGATAAAGAAATGGAATCATAGTCGTTGGATGGACTGAGGATTCTCATTTTACCATTTTTGGAGAAGCAGGGAGGGACGAGGGGCCCATTTGAGTCACGGGGTGGTATTGTTTGTGAGTGGGATGGTTTGGGGTGGGGTTAATCAGAAATCTGGAGAATATTAGGGAAAACCCCTTTGAATTAAGGCAAGTAGGAAATTAGGGTTTATGGGGTTGAGGAAGGTTAGCAGGTGAAGTTTAATCGGGATTGGGGGTATTTAGGATTTAAATTCGTGTTTTAGAGGGAAGTTAAGAGGGGTTGACTGGTGCTTTGACCAGGTTTATTTAAATAAACCTGGTGGGTGACGTGGATGGGTGACTGGGCAAGGGTTGGTGAGGTGTCACGTTGTGTATGGTTGGTGGTAGTTTAATGTCTGGGCAACTATGGCCCCCCAACTCTCTTTGTCTTGTCAAACTTGTCTAAACAGCTTAAAACACAATTCCCTTTGTTATGAAGTTTCACCAACTTGCTGAATTTGGCCCATCTTTGTTTCAAACTTTGAATAAGGACCAATTTTGTAATAAATGCATTATCCAAGGGCTGTTTATGTAATATCTTCAAACATTGAGGACCTTTCTTGCCAAATGATGATTTCTTCAAGGTCTTTCTTTGCCAATTCTTCAAAAATGAGGGACCAATGTTGCCATTCTTCAAAACTTCAGGGTCATTTTGGAAAATCCAAGATTTGGGCCCGGTTCTTTGTGCAACTTCATTTCCCGTGTTCGTTTTGGCTCTATTCTTGTGATCATTTGTTGATTTCTTGATATTCGTACCTAAAATACACAAGACACAAATACAAGCATATATAGGGGTATTTTCATGATATTTTAAGCGTTCTAAGCCCGATTTGGACGATGAGACTATGTATAATTGCAATCTCATCACTCCCCCATACTAAACCATTGCCGTGTCCCCACGCAATGCTAGAATTAAGTATCATAACACTTCCAAAATTCATTTTAGGATGACATTTATTGAAGACATAAACTTAAATAAACTACTACACGCGTTCTAGACATAATGCATTGTTTTCATCACGAAAAAAGTGACTTTTGGGATCATAGAACAAGAACACGTGAATGCTTCGTTAGAAATAATTTCGTCGTCCTCGATTTTCACCCAATTCCATGCTAAGCGTGTAACAAGATCATTGTTATTATAAGTTAGCAACACTATCACTTCTCATTAGTGTTAATTACGAACCTAAACTCCCTTATTCCTACTTGGTATCTCTTATATTTTATTTTTGTGTTAATGATCACGAGGATACATCATTGACTTATGCGTGAATAGAGATTTAGGTCTAAAAATAGAGTTTTAACGGTGTAACCAAAATCATTAAATTAATAATTCACCCTAATAGACAACGATGTCAAAAAATTAAGTCAACAAGAAGGATCGATAAACACGGTTTTATAACGGTTTTGAACATGAGACTTATTACCAAGACTTTTATACGCCCCCTAACGGAAGGGCCTTATTATCTTTGGTTTACCTCCATCTTTTATTCAACTTCACCATGAAGCTTTTATTATGACTTCGGTCTTGCCTTGCCTTTTATTATCCGCCTCATCGGTGGTTTTATTAGCCAAAGACGTATATCCTCACGCTAAGGCGAATTTTGGATCTTTAAAGCTTCGAAGATTAAGGCTTGATTCACTTTCAATTTTGCATAGATTTTTCGGCCTTATGGGGCTTCAAATTGTTTGCTTGATTTAGGTGAGCACTTGAAATCTTATTATTGGGTGAAGCTTTCGATTATTAGGGTGCCAATACTTCAAAAACGTAACGCTGGCGATACCTTAATGTTTTCCCAATTTAATTACATAGAAGCTACTAAAACAAATTAGAAACCAACAATAGTGATTAAACCGCTAAATCAATATTTATTAACAATTTATTATCAAAAGTGTGGGGAGAATAAGCTAATAATTACTACACATGAGATCGTGACGATTACGAGACTTATAAATAACTCTATCATTTCTCGTCCTCATTTAAGAGACTTAGCCTAAAAAGTTAAGGAATCGAAGCTAAGTGCTCAACACGCACGGTCGAGTCAAAAATTACTCTTATTCTCACCATCGGAAAACCTACATTCGTGTCTTAAACACTTATGAAAAATAAGAAAATTTTTAAAATTTGGCCATTTTTAGCCTTATTTTCAATAAAACGATAGCAAAAAGATGAATATTGGATTGCGTGGTGACGTAAGTAAGGTGAAGTATCTACTCACCCCCCCATACTAAAACTAAACATTGTCCTCACTGTTTCGAGTCTAGGGGTGAAACACCCCCATACTAGAGACGTAGTAGAATGCTTAATCTCGAGCATGGAAAGGGTAAAACGAATAACCTAAAAGCCGTTTATGAATTATGCTAATAAGATAAACGTTAGAACATAAAAGGATATCATCGGATATCGGAATCTTCAAAGGCAACGATCGAAGCTCGAGTGCTACGTAAAACGAACACGAGAGGCTTCAATGATGACAATGTACCTAATGAATCACAATCACGAACAACCACGAAACAAAGGTTGGAAGGGCACAAATCCCCTCACATTAACTAATTAGAAAGCAATAATATGTACATGGATAAGCATGGGTCTCCCCCATGAGGCACCTTGTTTTTGTTAACCGAGTCAAAAGCTCGACTCGAATCCCCATAAATGTGATCATTTAGGGATAATCATGGTTCAGTCATTTTTGGTGGGACTTACATGTAATCAAGGCCCAAAAGCAACCGTGTATAAAGGCAAAACCTCTATACCGGGATCAAAGATCGTGTCTTCGTTTTCGGATGATAAACGAAACAACACGACTTCAAGTAACAACGTCCCAATGGGACACAAGAAAATAGAATGAGAAGAGAAAGGTGGGACATTGGGTGGACAAACAAATCGAGTTACTCGAGGTAAACTCATACCGTAAGTGTAGAAAGACCTTCTAGTGACTACTTCGGTAAAAGACCGAGATTTTATCTTAAACGTGATACCGGGGTCAAAAATCTCGTCCTCGGTGGAGAAGTGTGAGGGAACAAATGTGGCTTCCCCCATACTAGATCCACACAAAACGTCGTCAAAAGAAGTAGACGCGTTTGTAGCAAGCTCAATTAAGCGAGGTGATGACGGAGTTAACTTTGGAAAAATTTTCAAATCAATTGTAAAATCATTCCCTTTTTCATTTTTTAACTCTTTGGTACGAAAACCCAAGTTGATTAAATTGAAAATATTTGGTGTTTCTAAAACAATTCTAGGCACACTTAAAATTTCCACATTTATCTTGAAGGCGGGAGGGGGATTTGAATTTTTAAAACGTGAATTGATTAACAAAACATCCCCCTCCGGGCTAACGCAACGGTCCTCATCAAACTCGAAAATAGAAGGCGGATCATCAAGAATACGTTTGATCTCAGAAAAATCAACATCGGGATAAAAAAACGTCTTCTCTTCCTCGTGGAAGAGGTTGAGCAATAAAATTTTCGATAATCGAGTCGCTAGCTTCAACCGTCGTGAAACTAGGAAAAGAAGGCTCTTCGATTGAAGATTTTGCCTTTGTCGTTTCGACCTCGATATCGAAAAACGTATCGATGTGAGCAAGGCCATCGGCGGACTTCTCACATGATAAATCCAAAATCTCACTTGGTGTGGGATTAGGAGTAAAAGGCTCGTCTCGTGACGATTTTGCCTTGACGGTTTCAACTTTGTCCTTCGAAGGGATCGATCGTGGGTTTTCAAACATTTTAGCAAAACTACTAACACGTCCCTTCGGAATTAATTTTCGTTCATCTTGTAAAAACGAGGGTTCAATGATTTCCTTTAAAACCTTTTCACATTTTTCTTCATTAAAATCATTTAATGGAATTTCTTCGTCAAAATTAAGTGTATATTGATTTAGAAAATCCTCAATAATTTCATCCTCATTAGAAAAATTAGGTTCACAAGGTATTAGATTTAATACTCCCAAGTATCCTACGAGTTTTTCCTTTGGTTTATTTTCAAAAACATTTTTCAAAACTTCGTTGGATGACTTTTTTGTTTCCTCTACGGTTTTGCAAGACGATGAAGGTTGCACGACTCTAAAATTCGAGAGATATGGATCAATGCGAGATGTACGAGTCTTAGGAGTCGATAAGGCTTTAACCTCTCCCTCAGAATTAGGATTGGTGTTATTAGACAAAGAATTGAATTTTTCCACTAAGCCCTCGAACATTAAAAGAATTTTATCTCTCTCTCTAGCATGATTTTCTCTTTCAATAGCATGATTTTCCTTAATGCTATCCACATATCCTTTCCACATCTCTTCATTTTGATCATACAAACGTTGTTGCTCTTCAATAAGGGTGTCATAATCGTTTTCCATTTTTTTGAAAGTTTCCCTTTGGGTTGCCATTCGTATATTACAAGTTTCCTTAAGGCTAGTCATTTGTTCTTCCACCATCGTTAATTTCTCATTATTTCGTCTCACAAAATCATTAAAGGCATTATGAATAGACTCATCATTTCAATTAAAAGACGGATCATACGACGAATACAACGAAGACGATGGGTGACCTTGGTCGTAAGATTGAAAATTGTTACCATGATCACGTGGAGCGGAGTTATAGATATAACCCCCTCGACCTCCAATAACCTCACAATAAAAACAATTGGCACCATCGGGCGGGCCTCCACAATATGGACACGAATAATATCCACCATGATTTGACATGATACAACGAGAACGGTGTTACGAGAATTAAACACTAGAGGGTTAGAAGTAGAATTAATGGATATGGGTAAGAAGATTATTTTTTGGTTTTTGATTGATTTTTTTTATAATTTTTTTGGATTTTTGATGTATTACGTAGACTCAAATCTACAAATCTCTCCTCGAATAGACTTTCTGGATTAAAGGAGCCTCAAGGAATGAAAACGATCACGTGAAGTGAACACCTTCGATGACTTTAGAACGTTGGTGGAACACCAAAACGTTCAAGAGGGTTTAATCTTGAAAACAAGCAAATATATATACGTAGATAATACTTTGGTTGGCAAACCCTCGATTAGCCCTTTTTCTCAAAACACGCACAAGCAAGCAGGGGAAACGAGGCGGCGCTAAGCACTTAAGAGCCTTTTTCCCTTAGGTCGTGAAATACAACCGCCTTATACCCACCTTATAGTTTGTGTTAATTGAAATTAAGCCTCACGAAAGTATTTATCTATTTTGCCTTTAACTTTTGCTTTGGATTCGAATACAATAATCGAGTGATGAAATCCCGAATCAAGGTTGCGTTTTCACGCTTTTGGATTACTTGTATCTTTATTGTTCTACGTAAGTACAATATATTAATAATATTCACAATAAAAACGAAAACCAATATATCTACAATATAGTAAAATGATTGTTGTGTGTTTAATTTAGGAAAACTAAACACAATTTATTTGGATACTATAATATAGTAAGGAAAACTAACAAAAATGAGTATGTACGATATTCACGCTTTTCAAAATGTGAAAAGCAAAAACGCACCACTCACAAAAACAAGATACTAATAATGGCACACTAAAAACACCTCCCCGGCAGCGGCGCCATTTTGATAGTCGTAGAAATACGTCTTTTAGGAAAAAGAGCGTATAATGGGCAAGTATTAAGTTGCACGTTTTAGGAAAAACGCGAAACCGAACAAATGCGGGTTCGTTCTCGAGGAGGTGTGTGGATTAATGTGCCAATATATATAATCAAAAGTTTGGGGTAGTGTCGTTTTTGGATGAGAAAAGAAAGAAAAACTAAGTCGAGCTACGATTACAACTAAACTACTACGAATGACGTAAAACGCGAACGTAAGTACGTAAAACGTGAAAATTTAAAAATTTTAAGCTAAAAACAAATTAAAAATGAAAAATTAGTTCAAAATAATATAAATAAGGGTAAAAATCCAATAAATATATTTTTAAACCTTTTATTAATTAAATATTCAATTTTTAATGCTAATTAAAGCTCAAAAATTAAATATAATTAATAAAAAGCCCAAAATATTATTTTATTGGACAAATAACTCACTTATACTATTTAAAAACTAAAAAGTATTTTTCCTAAATTTAAAACACTATTTTTCTATTTTTAAAACTCTAAAAACTATTTTTAAACTAAAATAATGATTAAAAATAATAAAATAATGCTAAAAATTATTTGACAATTTTAAAAATCCTAAATTACACTAATGAACAGTAGAAAAATGAAAAAGTTTGAAAAATCAAATATTTTTCACTAAAAGACAAAACAGTATACAATTAAAACCCTAATTAAACTAAATAAAATCTAAAAATTAATTAAAAAGTGAACAGTAAAATGTTTTTGGACTAAAAGTCTTAAATTATTTTTCTGAATATAAGAAAATTTTTAAAACTGAAAAACATTAAAATTTTACACTAAAAGACAAAAATCAGTTAATTAAAAAGTAATTTAAAATGCTATTAAATGTGAAAAATACTAAATGAACAGTAAAATAAAAATTAATTAAACAGAAAAATCTTAAATAAAATAAGAAAATAACAAAATTGGTTTGAAACCCTAAATCCTATTTTTGGTCACTAAAGACAAAAAATGATGAAAACTGACAATGACATGTGACCCCTTTTTGTCCTTTTGCTTGGCAGGGGAAACCTTTACACTAGCAGTGGGAAGTGAGTTCCCACTGCCTTCACAAAAAACGGGTCTGGGCACTTTTGTGCCTAGATCTTGTTGGTTTCTTGGTTTTGTGGGCAAACAAAGGCACCCCCACAACCAGTTGGGTTGTGGGGAGTCAAATAAAAGCTAAAAACACTAAGTTACTAAACAAAATCAAGCAGAAAAACCCACATACAGTCACTGTATGCAATGGGGGGTCTGTTGGCTTGTTTGCTGATGTGTTTGGCAATTGGGTGAGTTTTGGTTGGCCAAAACTCACTCAATCCACTCACAAACTTCCCCAAAACACACACAATTCCTAACTTACCCTGATTCCTAACAGCCTCTATGATTTATATGGCAAAATCTTACAAAAATAAGCAGTTATGGCTTATACTGATTTTTTGCTAGGTTTTATTCAAGACTTGCATTCAAAACTTACCAAATGGTACCCAATCTAACACACTAAGCAGATAAAACACAAAGTTACTGAAATGAATGAATCTAAGCAGATTTTAAACCAAATGCACCTTACAAACTGATTTTAAAACATAAATCCAAACACCCCTTAAAAACAGAAACTTGACATTTAACAAAGATTTTGCACTATAACCTACACCAAATCCATTCAAATCAATCCTACCCTGTTTCAAATCATCCAGTATACAATGTCTAACATTTGTTCTATCATCCACAAACATAATCCCTAAAAATCACTCTAGCTAAAAACCTTTTTCAAGCAAGTATAGAAGAGCAAGATTTATACCTTGTGACCCTACATCCAGGGATCACCAAGGCAGCTTTGCCTTTTCCATCAAGCCCGGGCTTGAGCTGACCAAGTTCAGGAAGTGGGTTGTTGGTATGAGTAGAAAGTGATGATGGATTTCAAAAGAAAAAGGCCACCACCTTCAATATGCCAAATTTGTTCCTGCCAAGATAAAAAACAAGAAAAGTGACCTGGATAATCAAGGCTTATGAGAGTATAAGTCTAGCTTATTGATTAAGCTAGCTTATCTCTTTAAGCTTATAAGAAAAATGGCTTTTTCAAACAGATTTTCTTAAAACTTATTTTTGATAAAAATGAAACCTTTTTCATCCAAAAATGTTTTTAATCAGAAAATAAGTCTTAAACAAAATATGAGGAAACAATGGGAACTCAGATTATGCAATTTAAACCTTTTTCATTTTCAGTACTTGAAATTTAAAATTGTATAAAAATCTGGAACAAGGATAATGGGTACATGACACCCATTATATACTGATGAATAGAAAATTCTAGAAAAGAAAACCCTAAATAAGATAATTCCTAAAAAGCCCTTTGAAAATAGTCTTGAATCTTGGTCAACTTGGTCTTCACGTGATTCTTGCTTGGAGAGTGATGTGCCAGCATGTTTTAGAGACATTGGGATAAAGAAATGGAATCATAGTCGTTGATTGGACTGAGGATTCTCATTTTACCATTTTTGAGAAGCAGGGAGGGACGGGGGGCCCATTTGAGTCATTGGGTGGTATTGTTTGTGAGTGGGAAAGGTTTGGGGTGGGGTTAATCAGAAATCTGGAGAATATTAGGGAAAACCCCTTTGAATTAAGGCAAGTAGGAAATTAGGGTTTATGGGGTTGAGGAAGGTTAGCAGGTGAAGTTTAATCGGGATTAGGGGTATTTAGGATTTAAATTCGTGTTTTAGAGGGAAGTTAAGAGGGGTTGACTGGTGCTTTGACCAGGTTTATTTAAATAAACCTGGTGGGTGACGTGGATGGGTGACTGGGCAAGGGTTGGTGAGGTGTCACGTTGTGTGTGGTTGGTGGTAGTTTAATGTCTGGCAACTATAGCCCCCCAACTCTCTTTGTCTTGTCAAACTTGTCTAAACAGCTTAAAACATAATTCCCTTTGTTATGAAGTTTCACCAACTTGCTGAATTTGGCCCATCTTTGTTTCAAACTTTGAATAAGGACCAATTTTATAATAATTGCATTATCCAAGGGCTGTTTATGTAATATCTTCAAACATTGAGGACCTTTCTTGCCAAATGATGATTTCTTCAAGGTCTTTCTTTGCCAATTCTTCAAAAATGAGGGACCAATGTTGCCATTCTTCAAAACTTCAGGGTCATTTTGGAAAATCCAAGATTTGGGCCCGGTTATTTGTGCGACTTCATTTCCCGTGTTCGTTTTGGCTCTATTCTTGTGATCATTTGTTGATTTCTCGATATCCGTACCTAAAATACACAAGACACAAATACAAGCATATATAGGGGTATTTTCATGATATTTTAAGCGTTTTAAGCCCGATTCGGACGATGAGACTATGTATAATTGCAGTCTCATCAATGCATCATAAACTCTTTTACCAACTGGTACATCTCTGGATCTGAATCTTTATCTGGTATTTCAGCTGATATACACCGATCTATGTCTGACGGGAATCTCAGTTTATCTGCACTTTCTAACCATACACATAAGTGACAGTGTGGCAAACCACGTTTCTGAAATTCTATGGTGTACACTTCTGTGGGGAAAAAAATATAGAAATAGTTGTCATCAATAAAATGTCTGATATTGTTTAAAATATGTTGAGAAGAATTATGTAGTAGATAAATTACATTAAGTTGTTTTTGTATATGTAAGATTGTGATTTACCTGCTCAAACGCGTCCGAAAATATGTTTTTCTTTTATGTCCTTCATCAGCTGATCGAGTTTCATTTTAAAAACTCTTGTTGTTATATCTGGACGATCTTCTGAGTTAAGACATTTTTTCCGCAAGAATCTTGTAATTTCTGGCCACTTTGGGTTACACGTAAACGTTATAAACAAATCTGGGTATCCATAATTTTTTACCATCGCCATAGCATCGAGGTAGTTTATAACATGTATCTTGGGCTACCTGTGAATGATGAAGGTAAAATGTATTTTTTCCCATGTTTCTTGTTTCCTTGAACTGAAGATTCAGCTACCTCAGCTAATCGAGAATAAGTCTCGCATCGTAATTATTTATTTTGGTTCTTTATGTATAACATTCTCTCTGCCTCAACCATTGTACATCCATCAACCAAAAATTGCTGGAATAATCGCCTACCATTTGTAATAGTTGAAAAAACGTTGGGCCTGTCTTGTATATGATACGCAAACAATTCACGCATTGTTACTGTTGTTTTTTTCTCTTCTGGTGTAGATTTAGTAACATGTGAATGGTAAATGTCTGTTCTATACCCATCTTCTGCGTAATGGAATAGCAACGGATACTGTAAAGGAAGATATTCAACATGTGACTCACTAATCTTTCTTGTTTTTCCATTTTTTTTGTAGACTTATATCTCTTTCGTCACGTGTGGATTGGAAATCACCAAATATAAGCCCAACAACCTTGTTTGTTGTTGGTAGGTTATATTCTCGACCGTCTTTTACACGTCTCCCAATTAGTCTTAATTTGATGTTTTTAATGCCGTTTGCTATATGATGCCCAACCATTCTAAATTTCTTTACCAAAGGGTTAACACGATCGAGCATATCTTTTATATCCTTTGTAAGATAACGATCAATGTTTGTTGATGTAGATGTTTTTTCATTTTCACCGGAGCTGAATGTTAGTTTAGTTATTATTTGTAACATGAGTAAAGTATGTATAAGGATAAATTAGAATTTAAAAGTATAGTACCTAACAGCGTTAATGCGGTTCTCAATTTCATTTGGAGGGTCGTAAATATAAAGCTGAGAAAATGCTGGTATTTTTCCATTCTGTGGTTCTAAGTCTCCAATCCTATGGTAATTTTGTCCTTGTATTCTGTAACAAAAAGGACCTCTTCATGTATTTACTGAATGGTCTACTTTTCCACCCATGGAAGTAAAAGCAAACATCGAGTTATATCGGCGTATGTTAGCCATAAAGGATAAGCTTTTTCTGTGTTCTCCATTCATAAGTTTCCTTAACAATTGTGGAGGGTCCTTTAATGAAACTGGGAGTTTTACTTTACCTTTACCACAACAAATGGGGAATGATTCATTTTTACCAGCGACATGTGCTCCCCTCTTAGATTCTGATAGCCAAACCATTGCGCCACATTTGTTGCATTCAATATCTTGATCTTCATGGTCATAGTAGTCTAATAAAATATAAATAATGACATTTGTTATAAGTACATGATAGTGATATGTTTAAGTATATGATAGTGATTGTTAATTTAAGAACCTTTGCATATGCCTGTTACCCGATCCATGTATCCATTTTCTTCGTCTGTTTCTGATGAGTCACTTGATGACTCACTGTCCGTTGGGTTGCTCATTGGTGTACCTATGTTGTATATTTGAATACTTATAAAATTTGTAGTTTGTAATGTCTAGAGAAACATGAAACTGCATTTGTTTAATTTTACACTAAACATACCTATATCAAACTGAACTGGAATTGAGTTTCTGAATGTTGATTTTTGTTTGGCATTTGACAGTTCTCCTGTGGAATATTAAAAAATTGGTTAGTTTAACATTTTGTTGTTTTTATATACAAACTCTGAACGATATGGTAATGATAACTTACTTGTACTAAAATTTCCAAAGAATGGTGTCATATTAGTGAGTTTTGGTGTTATAATATTTGGACTTGAACAACCAACAACCCTTGTGACGTTGTTTTTTGAAACATGATGTATGTTAGTATTCGTAGGTGCATTTTGTTCCTGGTTTTTTTTTTTGGTCTTCCACGTTGTTTTTGCTGATTTTGGAAAACCGTATTTGTTGAAACAACTTCATCAACATTTGGTGTAGTTTCATCATACACCGGTTTTTTTCGTGGGCGTCCTGATCTTCTTAATGGTTCTACTGTAATTGTAGTCATACTTTGAAGTGCTGCTGGAGGCTTACAGGGACGTCTACGTGGTCTCTTCAAAGGTTGTTTGTTTTTAGATTCTGTATCGAGGTTGTCATCTTTTGACAATGTGAATAATTGATTTGAATTATATGGAGGTATTTTTGTTGATGATAATGTGTTTTGATTTGTTTGTAGACGGAGAATGTTAGATCCAAAAAACTGTGTTTGATTTGTAAGTGTTTTATGTTGTTCAATGAATCTCCTACAGTTGGAATTGTTTTTAAGCCATGCTTCAGTATGTGGAGAACCTTCAAAATAGATGTTTAGAACATATACAAATTTAGTAAACTTAATCATCTATCATATGTTTGTATAAAATGAATGGTAATATAAGATAACTTACAAGCAGATTGATTGTTGGTAGGTATATATATCGGTTGATATTGTAGAACGTTATTTTGTGATCCATCCTTGAACGTTAACATATTATGACCTTTGATTTGGTTAGCAATAAGTGTGTTCTTCTTGTTGTGTATATGACGAACATCTGAGAATGCATATAGATTTGATGTAGTTACAGAATATTATAAAGAATTAAATTGATGTGAGTAAAAAATTAGAACTAACCAAAGTTGTTTTGTTAAATGATTTCATCTTCCAGTCTCTTAGGTATACTTGATGTCACTTTTGATTTTGAGGCTTTGGTATATGTCGAATCATGATATTGTTCTACAGCATCATGAGTGTCATTAATTTTCCTTTTGTTATTCATGACAGGGAATAAGATTTTTGATTGTTTTCTGTTTGTTGAATCGTGAGAATGAATAACTATATTATGCTTTTAATTTTGTATTTATTTATTTATTTTTTTAATTATATTGTTGTCTGGTTAATTTTTATTGTTGCAGTATTTAGATTATTTAATAAATAATTTGGTTGGTTGTTTAAAATAAGTAAAGATTTGTAATCATCTTTATTTTTTCCTTTGTAAATTATGTTTGATTGATAGATTGTTTAGTGTGTGGCGGACTTTAAAGGTGACTGTGGTTATGTAAATGCTGGAACTGAACATAACGTTATGTTGTTTTTTCATTACTGTCTTTATGTATATCTTTGAATTAGACTGAATGTTATTTATTGACTGTTGCTATAGGTGGAGGTCAATTTATGAAGACGATTATGAGCAGCAACTAATTGAACTATATTCATAATTCATACAGCCATTGGTTCAATAGAGGTTTTGTCATCTGAGCAACATCCACAGGCCTCCAGCCTACGAAGCTGAAGTATTTAATTATGCATGTAATGGTTTGCACTCAGCATGTTTGAAGGACACAGTTGTTATAGAACTTGGTGTTAAACAACTCCTGTATGAGTGCCACCAACAACCCTGATGTTTACAATACTACCTAGCATAGTGACATACTAAACTATTTGTTAAGAGAAACAACATAATGGTGAAGTATTCATGGTCACATGCATAATTTGATATGTCATAATTTGGCATGTCATGAATTCATAGTGTCACGTCAGTTGCAAGTGAAAATCCAAGTACAGGTAGCCAATGAGACGCATTCTTGAAGCAGTAGATATTTGTTGACTAAGTGTATATAGTAGATGTTTTGATTTTATAGTATCTTTATTTTAACTTTGTTTTGCATGTATACACTACATTTATAGAATATTGTAACATTTTGTGAGTGCAAAATAAACTTTTTTATTCATACTTTATTGCCATTTGAGATGGATGATTTTTGAAGGAAAGAATGCTATAGTGGTAATATGAAATAAATAATTTTATAGGTAATTTTGCTAACTACTTCCATCTGAGTCATCATTGGTAGATTCATCAAGTTGTTGTTCATCGTGAAATAAGCTTCCCAAATCATCATCACTAAGTTGGTCATCAAATACAGGAGTATCGTCAATGAAATCATCCATATCATCATCATCATCATCAGTTGCTTCATAATAAGCGTCATCTTCCACAGCTTGTTCGTCAATATGATTTGTACTGTTATTTAAATCTTCTGAAACATCATCACTTTCTTCATCGGTTGGGTCATCCATAAGGCCATACTTTGGTTTTCTTTTATATGTCAAACTACTTGTTTTTGATCGTTTAAACCTTATAGGTGCGTCATCATCATTTTCCTATTATTGAAAAAAACAAAAAAAAAACGTTATAATGATGTGTTAATATGATATATGATATAATTGTAACTTATATTGGCCATACCTGTTTGAATTCGACATTTATGGAATCAAAGTCTTTTTTTCCATTTTTAGTTGATGGTGTAGAGTTTTCATCATCTGATGAAAGGATATGTATCACAGTTTTCTTCATTGAGTCAGAGTCGTTATTGGTTGTACGCTTACGTGAGACATGGGTATCCTGTATTTAAAGGACAGGAAGTATATTAATAATTAGTTTTTTTTGGCTATTAATTGTTTGTAATTTTGAATATAAGTATCATACCTAGGTTTTTTCTGATACATCAGTAACACCGTCGGTGTTATTGAATTTCTCATTTGTTGATGTTGTTTGCTTCTTCTTGTGGATAACCTGTGGAAGAAAAACACTTAACTAAATTTTCATTGTTTTTTTGAAACTAGTAAATAAAACACACCTTTGATAACTTATGGTTCGTCATGTGAGTATGAATGTATTTGATTACAGGTTTTATTAGAATATTGTTTTGGTATTTATAATGTTTTAGTTTGTAGATAATTTAGAGAATGATTTTTATAATATCTGTTTAACATAGAAGATAATGACATATAAGTTTTAAATTTGAAAGTTTTGTTTGTTTTTTTTTCAGAACTTAATTTAGGTAATGATGTAGATTGTGTTTGGACAAATAATGTACTTATTTATTTTATTTTCTAAATATTTGAAAAAATGCTATATTTTTAAACACGCTTTTTATATATATTTTGAAATTTTGGATGTTTTTTTTTGGTTATTTTTGTGATTAATTTTTTTTACGTAATGTTATAGAATTTTGTTTTACTTTTAGTTTCGTATAGAATTTTGTTTTAGTTTTAGATTCTAGATAATTTATAATGTTTTAGTTTGTAGATAATTTAGAGAATGATTTTTATAATATCCGTTTAAGATAGAAGATAATGAATGACATATAAGTTTCAAGTTTTAATGATTTTTTTTGTTCAGAAGTTAATTTAGGTAATGATATAGATTGTGTTTGGACAAATAATGTACTTATTTATTTTATTTTGTAAATATTTTTAAAAAATGTTTTATTTTTAAAGACGCTTTTTATATATAATTTCTTAATTTTGGATGTTTTCATCTTTTTCGTTATTTATGTGATTTAAGTTTTTTTATTTAATGTTATACAATTTTATAATTATAATATTAATTTTTTACAATATTTGTAGTTGTAGAATAATATACTTATTTATATGATTCACAAAATACTACAAAAGATAGTTATATTACAACATGTTTTAAAAAGTTTTATTTCTTATTTTGAATGAATATTTTTGAATTTTTCTTTCGCTTAATGGTTCATGTATTTATTTTTAATAGTAAATTGTTTATGTATTTACTGTAATACATTAAAAGTAGGGGTGAGCATAAAACCGAAAAACCAAATCAAAAACCGAAAAACCGAAAAAAAACCGCACCAAAAAAACCGCCCCAATTGAAAAACCGAAAGGATGGTTGGCACATTTTTGAAAACCGAATGTTTGGGGCGGTTTTTGGTTGAATTTATAAAACCGAACCGAAAAAACCACCCCGCCCCACTTAGGTCTACAAAATTAATATATTTTTATATTTTTAAATAGTTATATATGTGTTATTTCTAATATGTTTAGTTGTTTTTTTTGTTTAAATATACACATTTATGTAAGATATTAAAATAATTGATTATGATTTTTTTCGCCTAAATTTTGTTAGATTTATGATTGCTATATAAGAATTTTTATTATTTTATTACATTTTTTGGTTTTATATAATTTGATAGTAACTAATATTGCTATTATTGTAACGTATGTAACTGATTGAAACTATTATTGTTGGTTTGCAACTTGTAACTATGATGAGTTTAGTTTGTGTCGAAAGTGATTGACTATTGATACTGTGTTTTGTAAATAGGAAACCCAATCCGTAAAATTAAAAGACAAAAAAAACCGAAATAAAAACTGAAACCGAACCGCTACAATGAAAAAAACCGAAAAACCGAAACCGAAAAAACCGAAATCAAGTGGTTTGCGATATGTAAAAACCAAAGTTTACGGTTTGGTTTTTGGTTTTAACATAAAACCGCCCCAAACCGCCCCATGATCACCCCTAATTAAAAGTGCATAGACATTAGGAACATGTGGTCATAACTTGATAGTTGGTGTTTTGTGTTTTTTATTTGTAATGTATATAACATGTATTCTTATGTTAGATTACTAAATGATATACACGTGTATTGAACATTAAAATGCTAATATAATGACAAGTGTAGAAATGTAAGCATTAAAAAATATCATCTTCATTTATTCAAAATTTAAGGATATGTTTAATGGAGTTAATCCAGTACGTTAAAAAACATGCTCAGCATGTCCAAACAGAAACTGATAGACATTATTTTATTGAAAATAAAGAACAAATATAAAAATAAAATTGCAAGACTTCGAAGATGATATGATACGAATATGATTAGATCAGTCCTCCTTTTCTATTTTGACTTTAACTTTCTTCCATTTGTCTGTAGCGATCTCTTCTTCGTCATCATATTCATCTAAATCAATGAATATGCGCTTGCTCTTTACACTTTTTGCTGAGTCAGATTGAGAGAGGTCTTTGTTGTCTGACTGAACAGCAGCCGACATTGATGATTTAGCAGTTCTTGTATTTTCATGTAGGTTAAATTGAATTTCATCCTGATACGCTAGCTTTGAAGTCTTGATAGTACTTGAACCTGGTGTGTTGAAATCAGAATCACCTTTCTGAGAAATAAGTACCAAAACAAAGTTTCAATCATATATATATTATTTATATTATCAAAAATAGAGTATTCAGAAGTTTTAAAAATGTGCAAGAACAACATACCTCTACATAGAAACCGTTCTTGAACATTTCTACCATAGATGGATCTTCAGTCAGCATTTTTACCTGTATGACATTTTTAAGTTAAAAAATAATTCTTCAATGAAACATACAAAAGGGGAAAATTTACTTTTGGGAAGTTTTGTTAACCTGATATACATGATTATTGTTCTCGATATTCCATTTTGAATAGGTAAATCAGAAAAGCATTTTCGTTCCAACAATGTGTTTAAGTTCTTTAGGAAATGTGTCGGGTGATTTGTCCTTATATTTTTCAATCATCCTGTAGCATGGTATATTGGTAACCCTGAGTATACTATCCTCATAAAACAACAAAGATGCGGAACCTGTATCATCGATAACACGAACGATAACTTTGTACCTGGTTTTGACAAAATTAATTTAAAAATTTAGGCCATAAAATAATGGAAGTCATATATGTTGTGAATGTTGTTGTGAAAGTTGTACTTTGGTATGACGGAGGTCATGGACTTATGCTTAGGATCTTTGCAGTCATACATCTTCACCTGATTCTTAGACCCAGCAATTTTCATTGAAGATGTCTGGTTTTCGGACTCCCTGGTAGCCTTGCCACATTGTTTGCATGCCAAAAAGGACCACCCATATTCTCGGTGGATCTTATGGATATTAGCATAAATGAGACATTCTGTTTTCTGAAGCAAACAAAGTAGATACTATAAGCCTAAAAGAAATAATAATATACTATGTAAGCATACTAAAGTATATTAGTAAAGCTTACTAAATCCAAATCGCGTATTGATCCAACCATTTTTTTAATGGCACCACTGAAAAACATTTGAGGAGTTATTTTTTTTGTTGTTGGTGACCATAGTGTAATTGTGTGATTTCGTTCATCATTACCATCCACTTCTTCATACCTAATAAAAGTTTCAAAACGTTTTAATTAAAATATAATGTTCGGAATGTTATTTTTGTCAAACAGTACATATATACCTTTTTTTGAATGCTACAACTTCAGGAATGTCAACATTGTTGTATATCTTCGTTGAGTAAAAAGCATTTGTAATAGAAGGTTTATCTGCAGTAGTTTGAAAAACATAAGGACTATTGTAAAAAAGCTAATGTAAAATAACATGTTTACCACAATTTATATAACACATACCGTTGAAATATCTAACCCTTGCAAGTTGCAGGATTAACACAACATGACCAACACTTTCCCTTTGTTCAGCAAGTATGTTGAAGCATTCAGCCCAATCATCAAAGAAACAACAATACAATCGCAAACCACTACAATCAGCAAATGGGATAAGGTCATTATAAAAAATAATACATGTTTTAAACTATAAAGTTGCGTTATGTTATACAAATAAAACATACTCAATATCTTCGAGGACAATAGTTCTCCTTTTTTTTCTTGACCGAGACCACCACTAAATGGAATTAGATCAGACATTTCGACAATAGTACCAATCACATCTACATATAATGTTAAATTTTCAGTAACCTTTTTAGCGTAGACATGTTTAATATGTATGTAAAAGATATAGATGGGTAAATAAAAATACTTACCAACAAAATCAGTGGTTATGTATTTTTTTGTTCCAAAGTTTACAAATGGATCAAATTTGAAACCATTGACATTCCTGTCGAAATTGTTAACCCTCGTTACCAAGGTATTGTTATAGAAATTAATTCTATAAGGATGGGTCATAAGGGGATATTTTCCACCATTATCACCGACACCAAAATTGCTAACTCTGTAGCATGCGCCTTCATCCAGAATGGGTTCAAACTTAGATATAAAACCCTTCTTTACAGAACCTTGTATACGATTTCCCTAAAATAATATAGTAAACCATTGATTCATCATTATAGTATTATTTTAAAAAGATGGTATAAATTTGAATATTGAACATATATGTAATTACATGTTGGTCTTGTAAGACCATTTCTAAATTCCAAATTTCTTTTGGTTTTCCAAAAGGATGGGTTTTCCACATGCTGATAATCCGAACCAACACTTTTGGTTCATCCATCATACAGTCAATGTCACAGAGCAGTGTCATTTGTTGATTCATTCTTTCTGCAGAAAGAAACAGTATGAAAATATTAATTTAATATAATAAAACATGATTATGAGAAGAGAAAAAAAATACTGATGAAGATTATGTATTATGTACGTGTTGTGTATGAGTTTCAGAAAATACTGAAGAGATGTGAATGATAAGGTTTGTGTATGAGTCAATTTATAATGACAGAGTTAGGTTATGTAAATTTAGAATTTAGTGGAGAAAATATTTTATCATATAAAGAATATATTAGAAGTACAACTAAAATGAAAGAAGATTGTTACTTGTGGCAGCATATAAAATAACTTCCATAAACATTCAAAAACTTTTGGGCAAAATATATTTGGTCCTAATAAAAAACTTTTGACAGCATATGAAATAAATCCCATCAAAGTTTTAAAAAATTCTGTAAAAGTATATTTGATCATATATATTGAAAACTATAACTAAAATAAAAGAAGATTTTTAGTTGTCACAGCATATAAATTAATATCTAATCATAATAAAAACTTTTGTCAGCATATTAAATAAATTCCATATATTAATACAAAAGAAGAATGTTAGTTTCACAACATATCTAATTGTTTCAATTTTAGAATAAAATACTTTTTACAACATATGAAATAAATTCCAGAAAAATACAGATGGATGTTTTCTGCAGCTGCTAAAACGGGTTGTGTAAAGATGACCTCATTCATTTTTTGCCAACAACTAAAATTCTGTAAACATTAGTGTATCATCTCATCTATGACATCCATCATCTAGAACGACCAATATCTAACATAAAGCATGATGACTATTCAAATTACTAAAACATAAAAGGTTATGGGTTTTTTATGCAGCTGCTAAAACGGGTTGTGTGAAGATGACCTGACTCATTTTTGGGCAACAATTTTTAAATTAGTTTTGAAGTGGGCTGATTAAAGTAGCAATCGAAATGGTTGAAGTTCACTAAAGAAGTTCTACCTTGAACTTAAATTTTATATGTCTTGAAGAGTACTTAAGATTTCTTTGCACCCAATGAATGACGTACAGTTTCTGTCCAAATGAAAGTAATGGGAATAGGGGTTGATTTTTCTAACAATGGGCATGTGGCAAAGATTGTAGATGTTTTAACGATATATCAAGTCTGCGTGACAATTAACCCCTATAATAACAAACATGACAGCATCACTAAATCCTACCTATCACATAAATAATCTAAACGTTATATGCAGTCTAATTTGTTATGTCTGATTTACGTCTGATAATTTCGTTTCACATAATGACTTTCAAAACCATAACAAATACCACATAATGTCATATCAGCAGTTCTAGACGAACCATTAATAAAAGTTATTTAAACTTATATTTTTTTTAGAAATGCAAAGATATATTCATAAACTGATAGTAGTCGCTACCTTTTTCAAGTTTAGTAATTTGGACTTCATAACTTCTTACATAACAGAAGGTTTATTTATATTCAAACTTAGCATGTCAAGGATTTATAATAACACGTGTTTTTGGTAATCTGTAACGACTAAGATAACATACATGTTTTGGTATATGTCCCATCGGGAGGTTGACAGGAACTTTATTTGTATTCAAAGTCATTCCAATAGACACACACACACACAAAGATCAACTTAGAAAATATATGGAAAGAAATAGAACCTTGTTCCCCCATATTTTAACCATACCGGTTTCCGCTTTCTACTAAAACATCAAAACATATAAATTAAAGACGTCTTTAATTTCAACAGATGCAGCAAGGTAAAAAGAATTTCTTAAAAATGTTGATTTTTAGGTCGAAAAGTGAATTCAAATATACATGTGTTTGTATAGTTCAACAGTAGTTTTCATCCATCTTTAATAAGATCAACAACTCATGCTTTATTCATGAAACACATAGTGCCATAACCACCATGCTATCAAATTAAATACAAAAACAAAAAATTGTAAATGAAAATCGAATTTGGATTTCATCAATAGAAACAAAAATTACCTCATGACGGCATGTAAACACAATCACGCCACCACTATCAGTATTGAGGATTTTGATTAAGTTTTTTTTTCTGATTAATTTGGTGCGAGATTTACGGATCAGAGATTTATGAAATAGGATTTTGTGTGGGTTATTCATTTGGGGATTTGATTAGGCACAAAAAAATAGGTAGTATTAAGCATCAATAGAGGTCTCTCCGGTGTACTGGGCAGATATGTTACCTTGCTTAAATTCGAATGATGAATCCTACATATATTATACACTCTATTAACAATTTTTAATGTTCGGAGTTTTTTTTATTAGGTGGAGTATGGGATTTTTAACTTATTGACATCTTATATCAGCATGAGGCTAAACTTGTAATCTAAAAATAGTAAAATAAACAGAAAAGCAGACACATTTTACTCATTAGCATTGCTTATTTATTATAAAAAATACGCTGATAAACACAAAATGAGCAAACCTAAACACCTCTTTGCGTGAAATATCCATTCTTCGTCATCTGAAATATCATTGATATATATTTGTCTTCCGTGGACCATTTCCATCTTCTTGTGTTTGAACTACTTCAACCATCAGTTATACCTTTTACCATTTACCTAAAAACACAAGCTTCGATTATATAACAAACAATTACTTTACTTTTAGATGCAATGTTATAAACATAACCATAAGAATACTGAAAACTTGACTGCTAAGTTTTGTACCTATCACTGAATATCTATTTTGTGAATTAAGTTAATTTTCAAAATCAATCAAATAATAATTTGAATAAGGATTTTATTTCTAAACCTTCAAGTGAAATCAAGGAAGGCTTTCCAAAAATTTGTTTCATAAAAAAACCCATTAAACCTTGTTTTTAGGCATTTCATCGAACGTTTGGTGCACACATACAAAACATCACTCGGTGAAGTGATATTAACCTCAAAAAATCTACCAAAATATCATCCGATGAACGCTATGTACCAAAAAAAATGTAATACTAAAAAAAATTAAAATTATTCATTAATAAATCAAATAGTAGTCGTAACATCAAAATATGTAAACACAATCACGCCACCACTATCAGTATTGAGGATTTTGATTAAGTTTTTTTTCTGATTAATTTGGTGCGAGATTTACGGATCAGAGATTTATGAAATAGGATTTTGTGTGGGTTATTGATTTGGGGGTTTGATTAGGCACAAAAAAATAGGTAGTATTAAGCATCAATAGAGGTCTCTCCGGTGTACTGGGCAGATATGTTACCTTGCTCAAATTTGAATGATGAATCCTACATATATTATACACTCTATTAACAATTTTTAATGTTCGAAGTTTTTTTTATTAGGTGGAGTATGGGATTTTTAACTTATTGACATCTTATATCAGCATGATGCTAAACTTGTAATCTAAAAATAGTAAAATAAACAGAAAAGCAGACACATTTTACTCATTAGCATTGCTTATTTATTATAAAAAATACGCTGATAAACACAAAATGAGCAAACCTAAACACCTCTTTGCGTGAAATATCCATTCTTCGTCATCTGAAATATCATTGATATATATTTGTCTTCCGTGGACCATTTCCATCTTCTTGTGTTTGAACTACTTCAACCATCAGTTATACCTTTTACCATTTACCTAAAAACACAAGCTTCGATTATATAACAAACAATTACTTTACTTTTAGATGCAATGTTATAAACATAACAATAAGAATACTGAAAACTTGACTGCTAAGTTTTGTACCTATCACTGAATATCTATTTTGTGAATTAAGTTAATCTTCAAAATCAATCAAATAATAATTTGAATAAGGATTTCATTTCTAAACCTTCAAGTGAAATCAAGGAAGGCTTTCCAAAAATTTGTTTCATAAAAATACCCATTAAACCTTGTTTTTAGGCATTTCATCGAATGTTTGGTGCACACATACAAAACATCACTATATATATATATATATATATATATATATATATATATATATATATATATATATATATATATATATATATATATATATATATATAGGAGCGTTATTGTGAGTACCGGTCTTAAAATAAAAACAATAAGAACCGATCTGGACCACTGAATGTATCAAAGATGATACCACTTGATCATAATTAATTAAATGGCATGTTTGTAATTAAATTGAAACTGAATGGCAAATTAAAACTAATTATATATATAGTCTATACTAACATCTGTTTTTCTCATCAGTTTAAAGCAACATTTTTTCTTCTTTTAATTTCTTAACGTTTTTTCAAACATGATCTTTCTTAGTACACATACTTTAGTTTTATTATTTAGTTAAACAATTATAACCACTTTTGTTACTAAAGACTCACGTGCATGAAGAAAACACTAGCCAACTAAAAAAATTGTTTTCTAGACTAATCGATCATCATGTCAATCGTTAGAAAAATCATTATGCCACAAGTCTTTTTATGATACATATTGGTCATTATTGACACAAATTTTTTTTATGACATATGTTATTAGTGATACGTAAATTTTTGTGACACATTTTAGAAACAAATTTTTTTTATACTTTTAGTTTCATAATACATTTTTAGTAACACACTATATTTTTACACATTTTTGTTACATATCTAATATTTTAGTACATATTAAGTGACATATTATTTTTTAACAATTTTGATTGACAATGTTTATGACATTTAATTTCATAATTTTGATTGTAGTGACACAACAAAATATTGTGACACGTTGTGAGTTAGAATGTAATTTTTTTGACACACTTAGTTCTCTAATACATTAATAGTGTCACATTAAGGTTTTTTATACATTTACACATCTAATTTTTAATAAACTTATAGTGATTCAATAATTCTTTAATCAAATTTAATTAAAAATACATGTTTGCGCCAGTTAATTTCACGATACATGTACACTAATAGCATTCTTAATTTCTAATATTAACATGATAAAATATTAACAAAAACATAAACTTGAACACTAATTAACACGGTGATGCACATTACATAAATAATACACCAACCACTAACTTTTAAATAACCTTTAAAAATTGATACACCAATTGTTTTAAATCCATAAAAACTTTAAACCATATAACTCAAGCGTGTGAATCTTCGTTTACGCTTCCAACTTGCCAAATCAAAACAAAATTTGGTTGGCATAGATTTTGGTAATAGGGGCCTAGGATCTTTTGCCTCGAAATTGAAGTGAAAGTTATTTTGGTATTTTAAACGACATTAGCTACAAATATTTAGTTTTTTTTTTAATGGGTTACTCCGGTAAATATATTAACCAAAAAATAATGTTAAGTACATAGGAATGTGGCCGAAGTACCACATTAACCTCAAGCAAAAGCTTGGAAACTAGTGCTTATTACATGCCATAAACACATTACAAATATTTAGTTTTACATAAAAAAATATTAAATGATCATCTAGTGCATGGATTTTTCTAAACAAGTTATACGAGAAAATCGTAATATTTTAATATAGCATGTTAATACCAATTAACTTTAGTGCATTCAGAAATCAAAACCTTACATAGACAAACAATTAAAAAAATTGGTACGTGTCCTAAAATATATAACCAATTAGAAAAATCCAAGTGATACATTTACGAAAAAATATACAGTTAACTAAAAAGATTAAGTGATATATATTCGAAAAAAATACAAAACCAAATAAAAAGACCAAGTGATACATATGCCAAAAAAATATACAACCAGCTTAAAAAGTCATAAGATACGTATACGAAAAATACATTACCAACTAAAAAATACACAAGTGACACGTAGCCGCAAGAATACACAAGCCCAATTGGTATTTATCTAAAAAATATATAACCAACTAAAAAAATCAAGTGACACGTATCCGAAAAATACACAACTAACTAAAAAATATCAAGTGATACATATCCAAAAAATACAAAACCAAATAAAAAGAATCTAGTGATACGTATCCGAAAATATACACGATCAACTTAAAAAAATATTCAAGTGACACGTATTGAAAAAATACACAACCAACTTAAAAACTCAAATGATACATATTCGAAAAAATACAAAACCAACAAAGAAAATTTTCAGTGATATGTATCCAAAAAATACAAAATTAACTAAAACTACTCAACTGATACGTATATGAAAATACATATACGTATTTGGACATAAACTCATGACTAAAAAAATACATGCATAGATTGGTATTTCGAGATATTCTAATACTAATTTTGATTTTAGAACTTTATGTAGTTCGACGCAATACTAATTCTCAAAAGAAAAGACTATGGTTTCTTAACGTCATTTATTATCTTCAACATATGGACTCCATATATACAGATAATATAAATTATAAAAGCCTTGGTACATATTATAAAAAACAAAAAGTTAATACTATTAATGGTTGAAAGGATGATGTTAGTTACAAATTTTTATTGGTACACAAAGAAATTATTAATGATGAATGGAGATAAACAAAATTACTATAATACCCTTAAAGACATTACCATTAAGTTTCATATACTTTAAATGAAAAACACACATGGCAAAATTTGAGTGGTTCTTATTGTTTTTATCTTAAGCTTAGTTCTTACATGAACGCATATCTATATATATATATATATATATATATATATATATATATATATATATATATATATATATATATATATATATATATATATATATATATATATATATATATATATATATATATATATATATATATATATATATATATATCAAATCAAAATCAAATCAAATCAAATCAAATCAAATCAAAAACCCCTAAATAGGAAGGATGGTTAAACAATACCTTAAATACAAAATTCTATGAAAATGACACATGTAATTCATTAAAGGGTTTCCATAAAATGTTTCAAAAAGAAAATAGGAATTACAAATAATGCTTTAAATACAAAATTCTATAAAAATATATAAGGAACGATACTTTAAATACAAAATTCTATAAAAATGACACATGTAACTCATTAAAGGGTTTTCATAAAATGCTTCAAAAAGAAAATAAGAATTACAAATGATGCCTTAAATATTAAATTCTAAAAATGATACATGTAATTCCTTAAAGGGTTTCCATAAAATGCTTCAAAAAGAAAATAGGAATTAGAAATGATACCTTAAATACAAAATTCTATAAATATATATAAGGAAGAATGGTGAAACAATGCCTTAAATACAAAATTCTATAAAACCCTTATATAGGAAGGATGGTGAAACAATGCCTTAAATACAAAATTCTATGAAAATGACACATGTAATTCATTAAAGGGATTCCATAAAATGCTTCAAAAAGAAATAGGAATTACAAATGATGCATTAAATATAAAAATCTATAAAAATATATAAGGAAGAATGGTGAAACAATGCTTTAAATACAAAATTTTATAAAAATGACATATGTAATTCATTAAAGGGTTTCCATAAAATGATTCAAAGAGAAAATAGTAATTACAAATGATGCCCTAAATATTAAATTCTAAAAATGAAACATGTATTCATTAAAGGGTTTCCATAGAATGCTTCAAAAAGAAAATACGAATTATAAATGATGCCTTAAATACAAAATTCTATAAAAATATATAAGGAAGGATGGTGAAACAATGCCTTAAATACAAAATTTTATAAAAATGACACATGTAATTCATTAAAGGGTTTCCATAAAATGCTTCAAAAAGAAAATAGGAATTAAAAATGATGACTTAAATATAAAATTCTATAAAAATATATAAGGAAGGATGGTGAAAAAATGCCTTAAATACAAAATTCTATAAAAATGATTCCATAAAATACTTCAAAAATAAAATAGGAATTACAAATGATGCCTTAAATTTAAAATTCTATAAGAATATACATAGGAATTAAAAATGATGCCTTAAATACAAAATTCTATAAAAATATATAAGGAATGATGGTGAAACAATGCCTTAAATACAAAATTCTATAAAAATGATTCCATAAGATACTTCAAAAATAAAATAGGAATTACAAATGATGCCTTAAATTAAAAATTCTATAAAAATATATATAAGAATTACAAATGATGCCATAAATACAAAATTTTATAAAAATATATAAGGACGGATGGTGAAATAATGCCTTGAATACAAAATTCTATAAAAATGATTCTATAAAATGCTTCAAAATTAAAATAGGAATTACAAATGATTACTTAAATACAAAATTCTATAAAAACATATATAGCAATTATAAATGATGCCTTAAATATAAAATTCTAAAAATATATATATGGAAGGATGGTGAAACAATGCCTAAAATACAAAATTCTATAAAAATGATTCCATAAAATGCTTAAAAAATAGGATTACAAATGATGCCTTAAATACAAAATTCTATAAAAATATATATAGGAATTACAAATGATGCCTTAAATATGAAATTTTATAAAAATATATACGGAAGGATGGTGAAACAATGACTTAAATAAAAAATTCTATAAGAATGATTCCTTAAAATGCTTCAAAAATAAAATAGGAATTACAAATGATGCCTTAAATACAAAATTCTATAAAAGTATATATAGGAATTACAAATGATGTCTTAAATACAAAATTCTATAAAAATATATAAGGAAGGATGGTGAAACAATGTCTTAAATACAAAATTATATAAAAATGATTCCATAAAATGCTTCAAAAATTAAATAGGAATTACAAATGATGCCTTAAATACAAAATTCTATAAAAATATATATAGGAATTAAAAATGATGCCTTAAATACAAAATTCTATAAAAATATATAAGGAAGGATGGTGAAACAATGCCTTAAATACAAAATTCTATAAAAATGATTCCATAAAATACTTCAAAAATAAACAGGAATTACAAATGATGCCTTAAATTTAAAATTCTATAAATATATATATATGAATTACAAATGATGCCATAAATACAAAGTTTTATAAAAATATATAAGGACTGGTGGTGAAATAATGCCGTAAATACAAAATTCTATAAAGATAATTCCATAAAATGCTTCAAAAATAAAATAGGAATTACAAATGATGACTTAAATAAAAAATTCTATAAATATATATATAGGAATTATAAATGATGCCTTAAATACAAAATTCTATAAAAATATATATGGAAGGATGGTGAAACAATGACTAAAATACAAAATTCTATAAAATTAATTCCATAAAATGCTTAAAAAAAATAGGATTACAAATGATGCCTTGAATACAAAATTCTATAAAAATATATATAGAAATTAAAAATGATGCCTTAAATACAAAATTCTATAAAAATATATACGGAAGGATAGCGAAACAATGCCTTATATAAAAAATTCTATAAAAATGATTCCATAAAATGCTTCAAAAATAAAATAGGAATTACAAATGATGCCTTGAATACAAAATTCTATAAAAATATATATACGAATTACAAATGACGTCTTAAATACAAAATTATATAAAAATATATAAGGAAGGATGGTGAAATAATGTCTTAAATACAAAATTCTATAAAAATGATTCCATAAAATGCTTCAAAAATAAAATAGAAATTACAAATGATGTCTTAAATATAAAATTCTATAAAAATATATATAAGAATTACAAATGATGCCATAAATACAAAATTCTATAAAAAAAATATAAGGAAGGATGATGAAACAATGCCTTAAATATAAAATTTCTATAAAAATGCACAACAATAATATTAATTTCAAAAAAGATTAATGTAAAAACGTTATTCATAACATTAACATATACAAACTTTATTACCTCATAAAATTCAAAAATACATAAAATATTTATACCATATTATTAAAATTCTAAAAAAAAAAATTTAACAAACTTATTCATACCGTTAACGTATGTAAATTCAATTAACTCATAATATTCTTAAATAAATAAAATATCTTAAACTTCGTTATTTTTGTCTATTCTATGCTAGATTATTAAAATATCAATGCCATAACTAACATTACATATACTAAACTTCTAATACAAACACACATAAATTCAATTTTCATTAAAAAAAATATATACATAAAGCTAGCCCGTCCACCGAACGGGTCTAAAGGCTAGTATATATATATATATATATATATATATATATATATATATATATATATATATATATATATATATATATATATATATATATATATATATATATATATATATATATATATATATATATATATATATATATATATATATATATATATATATATATATATATATATATATATATATATATATATATATATATATATATATATATACTAGTTGCAAAACCCGTCCGATGGACGGGTATGACTTCTGAGTGTCGTTTAACTTTTTTTTGTTATGTAAATATTTGTTTCTCATCTTTCTTTTAGTATAGTTTTATTTTAATGCATTATCAGTCTGTATATCTTGTATTTGTTGTTTAATTTTTTTATTTCCTAAAGTAAATTATTGTGTTTTTTTATTTTTGGCATGTTCTTTTATGTATAGTGTTATTAAAGAGCGTAAATATATGGACCTAATTCACAGGCCTAAAAATAGACTTAAGCCTACGTGTCGTTGTGTGATTGGTGAAATGAATGAGGCCCACTATTTCATATTTTCTCTTTCTTCATCTCACCTTTCATTAAACCACTTGTCTTGATCCTGTGATTAGGCCTCTTTTTTGGCTTGCGAATTAGGTCCATCCATCATTTTTCGTTATGAGGGTTGATATATGGACCTAATTCGCAGGCCTAAAAATAAACCTAAGCCTAGGTGTCGTTGTGTGATTGGTGAAATGCAGGAGACCCACTATTTTATATTTACTCTTTCTTCGTCTCAGCCTTTCATTAAGCCACTTGTCTTGATCTTGTGATTATGCCTCTTTTTTTGCTTGCGAATTAGGTCCATCTATCATTTTTCGTTATGACCGTTGATATATGGGCTGTATTATGGTTTTTTAATCTATTATTATTTGGTATGAATTGGATTAGACTTTTTCAATTTCAATTTATAAAATCTTTTTTTTAATTTTTTTATTTACGGGTTATGATTAAACACATTAACCATTAAGTGGATATATGATCAGTTTTTGGTATGCTTTGACATATTATCAATTTAATGTTATATATTATTTGAAGATGTTTTTTTTGCAAGACTTTGTTTGCCAAAAGTTTGTTTATTTTTTATTGTTACTAAAAAAAATTTGAGCTAAATGTAGGGGTGTTAAAAAAAATCAAGAAATCGACGAATAGAGCCAAACAGCTCGATCCGAAACTAAGAAAGACTTTTTTTATCACGGTTCGGTTTTGATTTTCATTTTTAGATAGCCACACATATTATGTATTGGAAGATGGGGAGATAATGGACGAGCATTCCATGCTCTCATTTTACCCTACTTTCTGAACATGACAAACATTCAACATATGGAAATATTATTCCAAAGGATAAAGAGTCATTTAGTTGACTTTATGTGCTAACCAATTAGCACAAAATGAATTATTTATGTAAGCCTTGACTCCTATAAACTAAACAATGGTCTATTGTGATAATGATGAGCCACTATCAATCGGTATAATAGCCATATATATTTTTTGTGCAAGTAACATGCACAAGATAATAGTCATGCTTATCAATAGACTCCAAAATATATAATAGCCATCTTTGCCTTATTATAGGCATATATTTCATGTAAGGTTTTTGTGTGTAAGTATATATACTGATAGTCCTCCCACTGCTTATGTAAGTATGATTTATTGAGTAGTAGAAAGCAATAGGAAAGCAAGTGCAAGTTCTTTCCTGTAAATCCTATTTTTTTTTCTCAACAACCAAAGTCTTTTGAAGTTGGATTCAATGATTCTTCACCTACTTTGTTCATCATTGTAGCTCCACTGCTCAAAGCACCTCCCTGGTGGTGTACCAGCAAGTCCACGCCTGAAACAAGATCAAAGACAAATATGAGACGGCTATTATCAAAACCTCGCCAGATTAACATACTCCATATAAGACACACTTGAGGCCAGTTATATTCTTTTGTTACTTTTTTTAACATAATTATCATCAAATCTTAGTAAACAAATTCATAACTGTATAATTTGCATAGATCTAATTGTATGCTTTCAAACCAATGATCAAACAAAAACAAATAAGACTCGGTAGAAAATCCACTTGGATTCAATCATATAATTCCCTGACATAAATTGGAAACAATTAAAAAACCAAAAACATTATCTGTTTTGACATGTATTTTAAAAGGCACATGTTATGACCCATTTTACCATATCTGCATTATCAAATATAGTTAGTATAAGAACTTGGAAGTAACATACCATGAAGGAACGAATCAAGACTTCCGCGAAAAGCTTTTCTCCTTATGTCCCAAGTAATTCGCTCTCGGGCCCAAATCTTTATATGCAACATCTTTCCTAGTTCAGCACCTTCTGTTTCAAATTCCTTCTATTTTTTGGTGACTTTTCTCTAACCTTTTCACTGCAACCATGTTACCATATTCCAATGTGGCCATATAAGAGGGTTCCATAGTTAAAACTCCAAATAAACTATCACAAGTTGCTAATAAAAGTATGTTTAAACTTAAAAGGGTGTTTGCGCAAATTACTGGAGTATCTACCCCCTGACCACAATATTAACCAAGTATACAATCCTACAATAACTACACTATACCATCAAATAACCATTGCGGAAAATACACCCCAACTACTTTCTATTGCTACAAGCTTTATATTTTTTGCAAGTCCACTTACATTCTCTTTTAACATATCGATTTCTACAATATCCACAAGAACTGCTCCAAACCCAACGACCCTAACCATGACCGTAACTACGACATGCTTCAAAACCAAATTCACAACCATAACAATTACAAACTACTTTTCGACCACTTATGCCAGACATCTTAAACAAATCAACTCACAGTTTAGTTATGTGATTCCATGAAGTTCTGTACTTTTTTCTACATATCCACAAGACCTATTAAAAACAACCCTAAACATGATGAATCAAATGTCTTGAACGGGTCAAATGGCTTGAACGGGTCAAATGGCTTGAACGGGTCAAACGGGTCGAAAGGCACCTTAAGTCTATTTTAATGTGTACAACCTTCTTCCATGGCAATTGCTAATGTGGAAGCAATTCCTCTATAGCTGATCGTATGGTTATAATACACTACAAAATAACGAATAGAATGACACATACAAATCCATTCTAAGAAATATCGATAAGTTGGTAATCAGATAGGTTAACATGGGGAACCTGAAAAACAAAAATCAAAAATTGTAAGTGAAGCTATATAAGGATTATTCATGAAGAAGTAAGAACCAATACCAACAAAAAACAATACTTTCTTACATCACATTTGTAGGAAGCCAATTGCAACAAAGTGGCACTTAACATGGCCGTGTTTGCCAATATTGGTGGCAGAAACTTCTACAACCTCTTCCACTTTGATAACACCATCAGCATCATAAGTGCAAGTCAAACTTAAAAATTTTTATCTGTTGTATATAAAAATGAATGGATTATGTGTTTACCTGAGGCAAAACTTAGCCCGTCAAAGTTTGAGTAGAGAGCAGCCTCGATAATTTACGATACTTCTACAAAGTAAGCATTAAAACTTTGACCATTTAAGAAAATAGGACACAGTTAAAGATTTAATTAGACGAATAATGAGTTACTTACACGACCCATTAAATACCCTGACTCACAAATGCAAAAGAGATAGTATTGTCAAGATCCATTGCATAATAAGGTACTAAACCAACGAATTGATAGTGCAACCCCAGTACCCAAGGGAAAATCCCATTAACAATTTTTTTTTACAACAGTAGAAGCACCAACAAAGCATCTCAGCTACTGCAAACAGGAAGTATCTATCACAGGACAACACCAATAAGTAAAAAAATAAGAATAAGCGATGTTGATGAGCAAAACATAGTTAATATTATTTACCAAGTAGAAATGTAGCTCAGTTGAAGATGAAAGCGACCTACTGATCCAATAAGCATACACGATAACCCTTAAATCAACTTAGGCATATAAGATGTTCAAACTTCTTACTCTCTAACTCACTGTGATAAACAACTATCCAACATAAACTCAAGGAGATGCATGTGATTAGGCCTCATATTTCATTACCTCATGAGAAATATGGTTGGCTACAATATTAAAGTGCCAATTTACGTGATAGAAAGAAATTGTATGGCTCAAATAGTAAAAGATAACAAAAATAAGCGTTGTTTAGTTTTCTTATAAGCTTACAATATAATCTGAATTTAAAATAGATGAGCATTTGAGAATAGATTAAAATAACTTGCATTGTTTTTCAATAAAAATACAGTAGTACTTGCTTATCCACGTCTCCGACTTCTATATTGGATCCCATCTTTGCTGCCATTTGCTATGAACATATTTTTGTGTCTTCTTACATGTAATGGATACATTCCCAGCTTGATATACACACAACTCATGCTGATATTATATAAATAGTTTACTTGAGTTTTATTTAGTTACAATTTCGGACCAATAATGCCCTTACAATTAAGCTCCAACAAAACTCACCTTCTGACCATTTGCACCAGTACTTTTTGCAATCTCAGTTCTGCAGCCACCCTGTGAGCAAAAGAAGTTGAATAACTATTTGTACATCGCAAATTGTATCAATACTAATCGTCGAGAAAATACCATCATCGTCGATTGCTAAGTAGTTTCATTATGCATTCCTAAACGAACCCGACCGTACCATCCGCTATATTCCCTATATACAGTAAATCATTTTGAAACATTGCAACATCATGCTTAATTATGGTACGAACTGTTTTGTTTGAAAATGTCAACCTTATACACATAATAATGAGGATGGATAAAACTGCTTAGAGTACACTTCAAAACACCTATATTCTTAAGATGAGCATATAAACAATTTCATCGAAACACTAAAATAGGGAATTTTCTTAAAAGCGACACGCATAGTCGTATGCACACATGAATATATACACACATAAATAATATAGTGGTACAGTTTATGAAACACAGACACAAACATTTACATAGAAAAGTTATACAGTTATACCTTAACTGAGCGTCAATAACATAGCTGCTCGCGAGAAACTTAGCCTGCCCAATACTATAATGACATGACCTCTTTTGCCTAGACATAATAATATATCAACATTCTCTTGAGGGCATGCCTGTAATTAGACCAAAAATATAACTTTTGATGTTTGCCTACTTTCCTACAGTATATTCTATCAAAATCATTACACCCTTATCAAGTATTTAATGCCTTTAATATACATGTGTTTTTCCATGTATAAAAAAAGCAAAAAGGCAGACTTACGACAATGAAATGTAGTCGTTTATGAACTACTTAAAAGTAACCTCTTGGATGTTCCCAAATTTCTTAGGGAAGAATGCCTGATCCTTAGTTGCAGAAAGTGTTCTCTGATTGCTCATATTTTCCGGCATATAGCTTGATGTGCAGCAACCCTTCCACCCACAAATATACAGAAAGTCTACAACACGCATGATAATGTGTATAATTACTCTTCTATGAAATTCATTAAAATAAAAATAAAATGGAGATGATAAGAATATAGATACTTACCGGTTTCAATTTAAAAAATCAAATCCTTCCGTTTTAATTAAAGTTTCTAAAAGTCACTAAACAAACTCAAATTAACAAAACCCCTAAACTGTGGCAAAAGGCGAATCAATATTTTATACGTAGTACATGTGTAGTAATTATTTTCGTATACGTATTGACATTAAATTGAAACTATACATCGGTAAACCCTAATTGTTAAATCAATAAAACATAAATTATAATAAACCAAATCAGATCATAAAAAGCACTTACCATTTTTGGCATGTGGATTTGGTGACAATTTTGGGACCGTGGGGGTGAGCCTGTTTGGAGAGAGTTTGTGTTATTCTGGTGAAGGATGAAGATCGTTCGAGAGACTGCATTTATCCAGTTAAGACTGAACATGGTTCGAGAAAGTGACGTTTCCTTTGTTATACCATCGTTGAAGAGATCTAAAAATAATAATCTTGGGCTGGCCTACCATGGAGCCCAAAGCAAATGTCAAGAGCCCAATGTCAGAAACTATGTCGTTTCTTATCAAAAATAATTAGTGCTGATGTGGATTATGATGTGGCCTATATCTCCTCTTATATATAATGTAAAGATATATATATATATATATATATATATATATATATATATATATATATATATATATATATATATATATATTTATATACTAGCCTTAAGACCCGTCCGGTGGACGGGCTAGCTTTAGGTATATATCTTTTAATGAAATTTGAACTTATTTATGTTTATATTAGAAGTTTAGTATTTAATGAATTACATGTGCTATTTTTATATAATTTTGTATCTAAAGCATTGTTTCACCATCCTTCTTTATATATTTTTATAGAATTTTGTATTTAAGGCATAATTTATAATTCCTATTTTATTTTTGAAGCATTTTATGGAAACTTTTTAATGAATTACATGTGTCATTTTTATAGAATTTTGTATTTAAGGCATTGTTTCACCATCCTTCCTATGTAAGGGTATTTTTTTTATTTTTTTTATTTTATTTTATTGATATATATATATATATATATATATATATATATATATATATATATATATATATATATATATATATATATATAGAGTTGGGTTAATGTGATGTAGTAGTTCAAAATTATTAAAATAAAAAGTAATTTAAACTTTTAGATTTATAGATGATGATGTCAATTAATAAAAATTAATTCAATGAAATTAGTGTAATAAATATAAAAATTAATGGCATTATGAATCACCTCTTGCTTATTTGACGTTAATGTACTAGATTCAATTTGACGATACATTTGTTTTATTACAAAGATCAATTTATTTATTTTATATACTATCACTTTTTCATGTTTTTGTTTTTTTCGTAGATTAACATACTGTATCACATTAAAAAAACATAATGTATCACGTTTTTCAAATAACTTTTTTATAACTATTATTGTTATCGATATATTCGTACATCACGTAAGTAATTCCACATCGTTATTAGAACATAAATTACAAGGGTTTATTTTAGTGAACTTCTACAATATGTGTTTCATCTTAGGGAGGACCAATTCGTAAATGATGGGATTGAACAACTGGTACACGACGTGAATTAATGACGAACTCGTACATGATGGAAATGACGAACTCGTACATGACGGGAAGGACCAACTCGTACATGACGGGAATGACGCACTCATACATGACGAGAATGGCCAACTCGTACATGACGAAAATTAATGACCAACTGGTACATGACGGGAACGAGAAACTCGTACATGATGGGAATGACGAACACATAATGATACACCTATTTACGCGTATGTTTACAATACTTGCACCTATCTACGTATGTTTTTTACCCAGCAAAGACATGTGATACTACATTAATTAAGCCACTATTATACATCAATCAATGATACACTACCATAATATTGACGTACAAAGAATAAACAAATATAATTTAAATAGCATTATAAAGCTTATTTGCACCATACACAATTGAAAAGAATTGAAGTATAAATCTTAATTGGAGCTTATACATTGAAACTTTGATTCTAATAAATTCGATTATTAAGGAGAAATATAAGGACTTTATGAACCGATTTTTGTAACAGCTATTTAACATTACTAGAATATCCTTAATCATATATATAATGAATAGTTTTAGCATTTATTTTATTTTGACCAATTTAATATCATCTCAATCAAATTAGAAGATCTAAAGGTTTAAAATGCTTCTTACTTTAACAATTTTAAGAACCTACACCACTTTAACTAAATTCTATATATATATATATATATATATATATATATATATATATATATATATATATATATATATATATATATATATATATATATATATATATATATATATATATATATATATATATATATATATATATATATATATATATATATATATATATATATATATATATATATATATATATATATATATATTATATATATATATAAGTATAAGTATGACTTGATACCACACCCCTAATCCCAGTCATATGTGACGTGGCACCTCTAAACCAATAGAATTTGATTTTTCCCTAAAAAATCTCAAAAAATGCCGAAAATCGTTGTTTGAAAATGCAACTTTAAAAAAACTGCGTTATGATACCACATGTATATATAATGTTTCTAATCTCATTTTTTTCATTATTCTAGCCACGGGAAAAACATACAAAACACACACAAACCCTAAAACAGCCGTCGCCATCTTTTGATCCTCTAACTTGATTTCTTGTCTTCCTCACATTCAAATCATCTCAAATTCATTCATTCAAATCACATCAAATTCATTCATTCAAATCACATCAAATTTATCACAGAATCACAATAACTTACAATAATCAGCCGGGGTGGCAGAATATGTAATCTATTAGAAGATATTTTTTAAGGGTAGGGTGGAGATCCTGAAAAGGTTGTTTTTTTTGTTTTTTAGATTGATATACGTTAAACAACCGTTTATATTTTCTCTTTCTCTCTTCATTCTCTTTCCTCTCTTTCTTCTATTCCTCTTTCTTTCTTGTACTTTATCCAGATACATGAATCGGATTACTTAAATGCTGGATCCATTGAATGTAAAAGCATCACCAGAAAAGGATGAGAAAGATGAGACCGTAATCATTTAATAAAGAATGAATAAATGAAACATACCAATCTTGAAACCCAAATTAGGAATGAGGATTGGGATTCAGTTGTAACAACCAATTAGGAATTCATAGAACAAGAAACAGAATTCGTGAAAGATTGTTATGGAATTATTGAATGGAATGATTACAAGAGTGTTTACAGAATTGAGAGAAGTTTACAAATCATGAATGAATGAATTACAGTTACAGGGAAGGTTTTATAGGGAGAGTTGGTTGGCTAACAGTATTTCCCGCCCTTCTAGTTTGACTTTAGAAAGTCAAACTACTATTTTTGGACTTGTTAATTCTGACCCATGACAATCCATCCTCCTTAAGAGGATTCTTGACCTCAAGAATCAATTTGGAACTGTGGAAACCTGTGCACCAAATCATCATAGAGTTCCCAGGTTGCATTTTCTTCACTTTGGTTGTCCATTTTACCAGCACATACACTGCAGCCTTGTTATTGAGCTTGGCCATTCTTCTGTCTAGAATTGCTTCAGGCTCCACTGACAAAAGGCCATCTTTTCCACAATGTGGCAGCATTCCTACCTTCTGATCATTTCCATGACATTTCTTAAGTTGTGAGACATGGAAGACTGGATGAATTTGACTAGTGTTTGGCAGATCCAACTTATATGCCACTGCTCCCACCTTAGCTAGCACCATGAAGGGACCATAATACTTAGCTGAAAGTTTGTTTTGTTGTACTTGCCTCAAGGTTACTTGTCTATGGGGTTGTAACTTCACATACACCCACATTCCCACCTCAAATTCTCTTTCTGATCTTCTCCTATCAGCATACAATTTAGTCCTGTCCTGAGATCTCTTGAGATGAAATTTCAGTACTTCAATAGCTTCCTCTCTGGCTTGCAGAGTCCTATCCACCACTTCCACAACACTTTCACCAGCCACATATGGTACATGCAAAGGGGGTGGTTGACCATATACCACCTCAAAAGGAGTAGTGTTGGTGGAGGAGTGTTTGTTTGTGTTATACCAGAATTCAGCCAAAGATAACCATTGAACCCATTCCTTAGGTTTTTCCCCAGTCATACATCTAAGATAGCATTCCAAGCACTTGTTTACCACCTCAGCTTGGCCATCAGTCTGTGGATGGTATGCAGTTGACAACTTAAGTTCCACCTTGAGAAGCTTGAAGAGTGACTGCCAGAAGTTACTAAGGAATACAACATCTCTGTCACTAATAATGGAGCTTGGCAAACCATGCAATTTGTATACTGAGTCAAGGAACACTTGCGCCACACTGCTAGCAGTATAAGGATGACTTAGTGGCATAAAATGAGCATATTTACTCAATCTGTCCACTACCACAAAAATGACTGTTTTCCCCAGTCATACATCTAAGATAGCATTCCAAGCACTTGTTTACCACCTCAGTTTGGCCATCAGTCTGTGGATGGTATGCAGTTGACAACTTAAGTTCCACCTTGAGAAGCTTGAAGAGTGACTGCCAGAAGTTACTAAGGAATACAGCATCTCTGTCACTAACAATGGAGCTTGGCAAACCATGCAATTTGTATACTGAGTCAAGGAACACTTGCGCCACACTGCTAGCAGTATAAGGATGACTTAGTGGCATAAAATGAGCATATTTACTCAATCTGTCCACTACCACAAAAATGACTGTTTTCCCTTGTGACTTGGGTAAGCCTACAATAAAATCCATTGAAATGTCCTTCCATACTCTCTCAGGAATTGGCAATGGTTGCAATAATCCAGGGTAAGCTGCTAAATCAGGCTTCTGCCTTTGACATACATCACACTCTCTAATGAACCTCTTGACTTCTTTCTGCATTCCCTTCCAATAGAACAAGCTTCTCAATTTATGACTGGTAACATTGGTTCCAGAGTGTCCACCAAGTGCTTCAGCATGAAAGTGCTTGATAATGGTTTTCCTTAGCTTCTCATCTCTTCCCACTACAAATTTTCCCTTTCTTTTCAACACTGACCTCTCCCATGTGTATTTGTCACCCTTATAAGTTCCATTACTCAACTGTTTGATCTTTTCTTGCACATTTGGATCCTGAACATAACTGTCTTTCACTTGTTGTAGCAGGCCAGTAGTAATGGTAGACATAATCATGGAGCTCAACTCTGCACTTCCTTCTATTCTTGACAAGGCATCAGCCACTATGTTTTCACTTCCCTTCTTGTAGATAATCTCATAATCATACCCAAGGAGTTTTGGAAGCCATTTGGCTTGAAAAGGTGTAGTGAGCCTTTGGTCCAACAAGTATTTAAGGCTAAAATGATCTGTCTTTATCTTGAAATGCCAATCTAACAAATAACCCCTCCATTTTTCCAAAGCTAATAACACAGCAAAAAACTCCTTCTCATAAGTGGACAAGCCTTGGTGTTTAGGAGAAAGTGTTTTACTTAGATAGGCTATAGGGTGTCCATCCTGCAATAGTACAGCCCCAACTCCAAGACCAGAAGCATCAGTTTCTACCACAAATGTCTTGTGAAAATTAGGCAGAGCTAGAACAGGTGCTTGGGTCATGGATCTTTTCATATTTTCAAAAGCACATCTAGCCTCCTCATTCCACTCAAAAGCATTTTTCTTAAGAAGTTTAGTGAGGGGCTGACTTAGAATAGCATAGTTCTTAATGAATCTCTTGTAGTAACCTGTTAGGCCCAAAAATCCCCTCAATTGTTTGACTGTTTGAGGAGTTGCCCACTGAACCATAGCTTCAATCTTGGTTGGATCAGTAATCACTCCCTCAGCTGAAATGAAATGACCCAAATATTCCACCTTTTCCATGGCAAAGTGACATTTGCTCTTCTTAGCAAACAAGGAATGTTGCTGCATTACTTCTAGAACTTGACTCAAGTGGTCTTTGTGCTCTTCTTGACTTTGACTATAGATCAATATGTCATCAAAGAAGACAAGCACAAACTTCCTGAGAAATGGCTTAAAAATAGAATTCATGAGAGACTGAAAAGTAGCAGGGCATTAGTAAGTCCAAAAGGCATGACTAGGAACTCATAATGGCCTTCATGAGTCCTGAATGCTGTTTTATGAATATCATCCTTGTTCATTCTTATTTGATGATATCCAGACCTCAAATCCAGCTTGGAAAACACTACAGAACCACTCAGCTCATCTAGCAACTCCTCAATCACTGGAATAGGAAACTTGTCTTTGAAAGTGTGCTTATTCAATTGCCTGTAATCCACACACATTCTCCATGATCCATCCTTCTTTTTGACCATAACTATAGGTGAAGAAAAAGAACTCTGATTGTTCCTTATCAAACCAGCCTCCATCAATTCCTTTACCATCAGCTCAATTGCATCCTTTTGATTTGGTGGGTGCTTATAAGGTCTGATATTGATAGGTTCAGTGTTAGGTAGTAAAGGAATGGTGTGGTCATGTGATCTCACAGGTGGTAATTCTTTTGGATCTTTAAAAACTATAGAGAACTTGTCAAGGAGTGTTTGGTATTCAGGTTTAGGTTGTATGAATTCACCAGTCATTTGCATCAAGGTTGCAGGATAGATGCACATGGCCATGGAAGTAATCTCTGGTCCCATATGATTGAGTGATCCTTGTATCTTTTTGCCTTGCATCCATTGCAGAGATGATTGGTGAGTTCCCCTTATCATGCACTTCTTTTCATTCAACACAAATTCCATCACTAGGTTTTTATAATCAAATTGGATGACACCTAATGTGGACAACCATTGCACTCCCAAGACCATTTCACATCCTCCCAAAGGCAAAATCATCACATCAGTCACATAAGTTCTGCCCTGCAATGTCCATTGAAAATTCTTGCACTCATAGTTACTAGACATCACTTGCCCATTTGCTACTGCAACTTGAAGTGGACACATTTTCCTCAATCTACATCCCAACTTCTTAGCCACTGCTTCATCCAAGAAATTGTGTGTACTGCCTCCATCAACCAATATATGCAGTACTTGTTTCCCCACATGTCCTTTAATTCTCATGGTCTGGTAATTGTGCACTCCAGTCATGGCATTAAGAGAGACTTGGGGCACTATAACCTCCTCTTCCATTTCCCTTCCTTCTTCCAATAACACCAACTCTTCTTCCTCTACCACTTCCTCATCTACAATCACTTCCAAAGAGTAAATTCTTCCAGTACATTTGTGGCCAGGAGTAAATTTTTGGTCGCAAAAGAAACACAGGTTCTTTGCTCTCTTTTCTTCTAATTCCTTTGATGTTAACCTCTTAAAAGGTCTGTTTGACGCATTTGGCACATTATTACCCATATATCCTCCAGATTTTGGTACTAAAGCCCCTCCTCCCACATTTTTAGGAGTGGTCAATAAAGGAACATGTTTAGTTTTCAGCAAAGCCACATTAGCTTCTTGCAACTTGGCCAAAGAGAACACATCTGGCAAGGTTGTAGGTTTGAACATTCAAACGGCATATGCAATATCATCCTTCAAACCCCCAATGAAAGAACTCACAGCAAAGGATTCCGTTACATCCACCTTGTTCAGCAACACTTCAAAAGAATCTTGGTAAACTTGTACACTTGTAGTTTGTCTAAGATTCTTCAGTTCCACTACTGGGTCTTCAAAAACTGATTCAAATCGCTTCTTGACCCAAGTTTGATATAGTTCCCATGTCATGATACCTTCATGTTTTTGCATAAACTGCTTGTGCCAATTAAGAGCCTTTCCAAACACATGCATTGAAACCAAACTTAATCGCTGCGCATCCGTATCCACATGATCCATCTCAAAGAACTTATTCACTTTGTACAGCCAATCAAGAACACCCTCTCCCTCAAACTTCGGAAATTCAACTTTCACCAAACGCCCATAAGTAGGACCAGTAGGCTGACCATCATTGCGTTGACCTCCATTGATCCTTCCTTGACTTGTACCTTCACCACTATCCCACCTTTGTTGCATCGTTTGCATGGTTTCCCGCATCTCTAACATCATTGTCATCAATGATTCAAGGGTCGGCGGATTAGATCCACCATTATCAGTTCATCTTGTGGACACCACCATGTTTCTTGATTAATCAATCTTGTAACTGAATGATACGAAAGAACACTATCTTGATTAATTGCCAAGATCGAGCTCTGATACCAATTGAAACATACCAATCTTGAAACCCAAATTAGGAATGAGGATTGGGATTCAATTGTAACAACCAATTAGGAATTCATAGAACAAGAAACAGAATTCGTGAAAGATTGTTATGGAATTATTGAATGGAATGATTACAAGAGTGTTTACAGAATTGAGAGAAGTTTACAAATCATGAATGAATGAATTACAGTTACAGGGAAGGTTTTATAGGGAGAGTTGGTTGGCTAACAGTATTTCCCGCCCTTCTAGTTTGACTTTAGAAAGTCAAACTACTATTTTTGGACTTGTTAATTCTGACCCATGACAATAAAAAAGACGAAGCCATTAAGGTTATCAATTTTTAATCAAGGTTATCAATTGATGTGTAGATCTGGTTATTATTCATGTAGATCAGGACCCATAATTGTTACGCATATCTCTACACTTTTTAGGTTGCCTCGCCGGAATATGTTGTCACTCGCCGGAATCTTCTATAGTCGCCGGAATCTACTGCTGTTCGGCCGCTTGCTCGCCAGAATCTGCAGCTGCCTTCGGCTGCTCCATGATTTTACATTGGGAGCTATAATGGTAAATGTTGTAATATTAAAGAAATAACAGTTTATATGTGTTTTTACTATTGCTATTTAGTACTATACCTATTTCGTAGCAAACTTTTGAAGTTAACATTGTTTGTGAATTGTGATAGATTATTAAGAGATGCTAACATTTCGAATTTAGGTATGTATATTAGCTTATGTGCTTATTGAATGAAGTTTGGTTCAACTTATTTGGTTTCGGCTTGTATTTGATAAGCTTAGTTTTTTCTACTGATTATAAGACTTTATTTATGGTCTTATATAACTTTATTGTGAAACAATAAGCTTATTTGCTCGATCGCTGTAAATATTACGGTTCGGGTCTCCTATTGCTAATGTTCAGAAACGCAATAATCTGGATACGAGTAATTCCGGTGAGATAGAAACTATAACCGAAGGTGATCATGCGTCTCGGAACAAATGTATCGCTAACCTTCTTAAATACAGAACTACGTTTATCAGACTGTTGCTTCTTGTCAACGTTTGGTTTCTTCTCCTTCTTTTCTACCTTTTCTAGAGACTTATTGGACAAATCTATTATATTTACTAAATTTCCATTAGGTAATGCAGACATCTAAAATCTGTTAAATTTAATTTACTGAATTTCCTTGATGCTATCACTCAACATGTGCAAATTGGATCTTACCGTGAATGGTCAGAAGAGAAACTACAAGAATGATTTTTATCTGAACTAAGGGGAAAACGCCCTTTATTTGGTTCCGATCTCCCAAGAACCAAAGAAATTGCAGATATTTTGGATACATTTCACGTTCTTGTAGAATTTACCATCCTCATTCCCAAACACACCCTTTATTCATATATTATATAGAAAGTACTGTGTAATAAGCAGACACAATTTTAATGAGCAGATCCAAACACACCCTTTTGTTTAAGTAGCAGTAGTACTTTAGAATGTTCGTTAAAATACTACAACTGTCTTATTATACCATTATTTTAATCCAGTTAATATTAAAATGTGTTATGACTTTTAATGTTTCAGGATTTGACATTTTAAAGGTTTGGAGCTTGTGGTTTTAGGTGTATAGTTTAATCGAAATAATCTTTATCTTTTATTACATATATGCAGGGTGTCAAAGGAACTCTATGCTCCTGCTCTTGGTGGGATCATGCTGTCAATTGGTATTAAGCTTTCCATCAAAGATTTCGCGCTTTCTTTTAAAGGTCATTTTATATTTAAGTTCATCTGCTTATCGAAGTAATGATTTTGTTACAAGAATGCCTTATCCTCGCACTTTATGCAAGGATCATGTACACGGACTGGGCCCCCTCTAAATCGAAATCTGAAGGGTGTTAAAGCTTCTTATTAGCTCTCATTGTGGGACGGGTTGTTAAGATAAAATGAATTCAGTTTAAAGTTTACTAGCGTAAGAGTTTGAAATATGTTTTCAAAAGATTTGATTGTTTTATGTGCATTTGCAGACCATTACCGTTAATTGTGGGTTTTCTTGCTCAATATGTATTAAAGCCAGCTCTGGGGGTGTTTGTGGCAAGATCATTCGGGATGTCTCCAATGTACTATGCAGGGTTTGTGTTGATGTCGTGCGTTGTTGGAGCTCAGTTGTCTAGCTATGCTAGCTTCTTGAGCAATGAGGATGTGGCTTTGAGTATTCTATTGACGAGTACAAGTACTATTGCCTCTGTTCTTGTTACCCCTCTTTTAACCGGTCTTCTTATTGGATCAGTAGTCCCCGTCGATGTTGTAGCAATGTCAAAATCAATCTTGCACTAAATATGGGAGCTTTTATGTATTTGGGATTGAAAGCAAAACACTCGCAGGTGTCTTGCATATTTAATTTACTGAATTTTTGTTTTATGCTCTTAAGTAATACAATGCTATTTGGAAATGCTCAGATTAAAAACAAATCGAAATCTGAAAGCCACAAGGATCAGCACAAAGCAGATAAGTTATCGTGCAAAAAGGTAAAACTGCCCTTTTTTGTAATTTTTTAGGTTTGATTCCAAATGGCTGTTTTAAAGGGGAACCTGGGTGGTTTTAAGGGTCTTTGGATTTACATAAAAGCAAATCACAATTACCAATGGTTATGTTTACTCTTTAGGAGAAACCAAGAGGAAATTAGAGTATGATTATAATGGAGGGATCATGAATACAACCGAATCAGTTAAAGTGTTGCAGTATCGTCATTATTGCGAGTCTTTGGTCTTGCAAAGAACATGAATTTAAGGGTCAAATGAGTTGCGTATTGACCAATAGATGATGGATGGATCGCAACTTTACACAGTTACTTAAAACTGGATGTTTATCTGGTCTAAGTTTTATCTGTAAAGACTAAACAACTATCTAGGATGGAAACCGATAAAGGTATATTTTCTGTAATAATACTTATCACGGTTGTTCTTTTATTCTTTATCCTTCAACTCCCTGTCTATCTATTACATATATATATATTCTTCTGTTTGTTATTTCTTTCATGTTCGTCACACATTTTTTATATACGAAAATCTTGACAAGGGAAGTCTAAAATCGATATTATAGGGATATTTCTTGAGCTAACATCCTTCTCAATTTTGATTACGAGGCACATATATCTGATTTTGGAACAGCCACCCGTCCAAAATTTACCCATTTTACAAACTATAAAGATAACCATAAGAGTGTAGACCTCTTCAACATGAAGTATCAGTGTGCTGGATGCTTATCACACAGGTTCAGCGTCTAGCAAACTGCGAACAGGTACGTTGAATCTCTAATTTTTATTTTTTGTGAAGTTTTTGTTACACCCGAGCAATGGCTCATGGTTGAGAGTATTCTCAAGATTAGTAACTTGCTTGCCACACTAATAAATGATGTATTAGACCCTTCGAGTCTAGAGATGGTGTACTTAAGACGCAACAAATTCCCTATTTAAATCAAAGAAATAAATATCACCTTAACAGACCGAAGCAAATCTCAAAATCGTCAAAAAGTGTGTGCGGTTAATATATCAAGAAGTCATGCCTGATTATCGAGAAATTTATTAATCCAGTATCTGAATAAAACAGGGAGTCCAGAGCCCCATTTGGATACCGTTTGTTTTTCTTGAAAACTATAGGTAAGTTTTTCATTGAAACTACTAACCAGTGGGGAGGTCAAGCAAGTGGGAATGGGCTTTGTACCTGTTACCGTTTTTAACAAATAACACCATTATACTTGATTTCAATTATAGTAAAAGCTTTTGCTATGTGTGCTATCTAGATATTTTTTTTGTCTTAGTAGCAGGATAAGTGATTCTTCTCTCTTATGAGATTCCTTAAAAATTATTCTATGAAATCACAGTTTTAGATTAAATCATCAAAAGCTTACATGAGGCTGTATAAGTAGTTTGATGGTGCTAAGAAGTCGGGCTCAATCGAGTAGCAAGAAAATTGAAATAGCTATTGGCAGGTAATGAAAACGAATTCCATCAGTGCTTTTCCGTCTTATATATGTATAAGGGTAATGAATTGTTGTTACATGGGACTGATCCTTACATTAAATCAGGTATTGCTGTTGTCATACGAGGTGCAATTTTTCTAGATGAAACCATCATATGAGATCATACAGAATGAATGTGTGACAAAGCACTAGCTGGTGCCAACAACTGACTTTTAATGGCTAATTAGTTAATTGCTAAAATTTAAATAGCAAACGAAACATTCAGTTGTAAAACTTGATAAATAAAGTTGATCATATATATTCAAAAACTATGTATGATCTCTTTACCATGTACTCATAATCGATTTCTTGACTGAAATGCAGCGGTTTTGGTGCTCCTGTCACTGGCGGTGAACTGTACTTGTGATAGTTGGATAGCCGCACTATACATTAATTAATGGATAAAACGTTCAAGAACTATAGCTCTTGGTGGTGAGTATTTGCACTGCACATCAAACCTCAAGTAAGTTATTCTCAATACTCAGCAACACTGTTATTGTTCTTGAAAAATTAATATATGTTCTTTCACTTTATGGGTTTTTGTATTCTATAATTGTATAGTTTTGAACCTGATTTTGGTATACAGCAGTTAGAAATCATCTATAATAGACTCTATCTGCTTATATAGGGCGAAGCTTCAAATATCCACTTTATGGCCAAATGTCCTTGCTATATTTTTCATAATGTAAACCTTAAAATGTCGCAAAAGAACATAACATTCTATTATCTAGGCGCAATTTCTAAGATGATACTCACTACATTTTTCAACTGAATCTGATGATACAGAGAAAACATAAACGTGGTGTAGAAAATTTCATTATGTCACTCGGTACTTTAGTAAACATTTATGCAATTGCTGCAATACTCGAAAAAGCAAAACATACACGAAGTAGTTTAACTTCTGAGCGTAACAAGTAACTTACACCATAAGCGCATTATACTTCTTGCATATGAGATAATTGACAAGATAGTGCAAGATTAATTCCCATACATTACAAAGACAAAAACCATAACTTTATATTAAAGTTAAGTTGACAAGTGATAAAGGTTGAAGGGGTAAAAGGTAATATTTTTCCTTCTATATTTTTCTTTGTTTTTCTTTGTTTCTTGTTTTGTGCAGGTTTTGAAAGTTGAAGGGCTATATTAGCCAAGTGTGGAAACTTACTTATCAAGACTTGCTACGCGTCTTTATATTGTGACTTATCTCACTTGTTAGGTAGTTGTGTGTGTGTGTAAACGTGTGAAAAGTCTCTCTTTTGTTTGTATCGCCTTTGATATTCATCATTCCAGTTTGTGTTGGTTTATGAATCTTGATCTTGGATTGTAAGATCTTGATTCTGTTATTGATTTCTTTTTGCTTTGTATGTATGATCAAACAGCATAGTATCACATTTGAAGTGATAGCTATACGCAGTTAATAAAAGATAAAGGGGTGGTTGGTTGAATTAAATCAGTTCTTGTTTTAGTTTTATAAAATCGAATATGGTATCAGAGCCATTGGTTCTTGATATCTGTTTTTAACTGGGTTTTTTGAGAATACGTTGATTAATCTTTTGGTTAATCATAGCTTGATTGTGTTTAATCGCAAGATTGATCAATTAAATTTTTAGGGTTTCTAAAAATTTGGGGGTTTTTCGATTCTTGGTGTCCTGAGGTTATTAATTGGGTTCTTGTGCAATTAATTAGGTTTAATTGCATTTCTGGTAAGTTTTGTCAAGAAACCCTAAAAATCAGAAATTAGGGTTTTCTTGATTAAAGGTAATTGTGGTTATTTCTTGTGGTTTTTGGTGTTTCATCTTGTTTTCAGGTGAGTTCTTCCGCTGTGCATATTGGTTTATAAGATCTGCTTGATCTTGTAAATCTTGGTTTCTATTTGGAGTTTGTTGCAGCGCGTGCTTTGTAATACCACTCGTCTCTCTCTTTTTTATTTCTTGTTTATAGAGGGTGATTAGGTGTCGAAGGGATCTAGGTAGTTTGGAGGTTTGATTGATTGAGAGGTTATTTGCTTCTTGGTAGTTGTTTGTAAAGGAGTTACAAGGGTTGTGTTTTCTTTGTCTGTTTTTTTATCTTGCATCATGTGTGAAGGTGATAAGGAAGTCAGTGATACTGATGATGAGAGTAATACAGTCATTCACTCTAATGACCCTCTCTATTTGCACCCATCTGATACTAATGGCCAACCTATTGTAACCACTAAATTGACTGGTCCTGAAAATTATAAAGTATGGGCTGCTGCCTTTAAACTTGCATTACACACTAAAAATAAGTTGGGTTTTATTGATGGTTCATGTGTTAAAGATAAAGAGGATGAGTTTTTACAAGAACAATGGGATAGATGTAATGTTGTTGTTCTTTCATGGATTCTTGGTTGCATTTCTTCTGAGTTGTATCAAGGGCAAATTTTTTCTAAAAGTGCTAAAGATGTTTGGGATGAATTTAAGGAGACTTTTGATAAAATTGATGGGTCTGTTATATATAATTTGCATTTTAAGATTTGCTCTCTTACTCAATCTGGGTCCTCTTTATCTGAGTACTATCACACTTATAATAGTCTATGGAGACAATTTGATTCTTTGGTTAATCTGCCTAGTTGCACTTGTGAGGGTGCTCCTCAACTTAAAACTCATAATAGTCTGATGAGATTGATGCAATTTCTTATGGGATTGGATGACACTTACAGTGTTGTAAGAAGTCAATTGTTGACTTCTGATCCTTTACCAGATGTAAAATCTGCATTTGCTACTCTATCCAGAGTTGAATCTCACAAGAATAACTTGGTTCATAATTCTTCTGTTAGACCTAACTCTTCTGTTTTTGCTACTAGACCTTTTACTTGGTCTAATAGTAATAACAATAACTGGTCTAACAACAATAATAATAATAATAGTAGGCCTTCTCAAGGGAGAGGAACTACTAGGAATAATAATTTGGTTTGTAAGCATTGTAATATGACTGGTCATACCATTGATAGATGTTTTGAGCTTAATGGATATCCACCAGGATTCAAGAAAAGAACTCCTGGTGGTGCTAATTCTAATACTTCATCTAGTGGTGTTAATGCTAGTTCTGCTTCTGTTAAGAATGATTCAAGTACTGGAAACTCTATGCTTTTTACTCAAGATCAGATTAACAGATTGATGGCTTTGATTGGTTCTAAGCCTGATAATAGTGAGTTGCAGTCTGGTGCTGCTGGTATTTTTTCTTTTTCTAATCATGTGATTAGTTTTGTTACTTGCAAGTTTTTTAACTATAACACTAACATTAGTACATATAGTACTTATGTTGGGTGGATTTTTGATTCTGGTGCCTCTCAACACATGACTTTTTCTACTGATCATTTAACTGATGTTATAAGTGTTGCTCATTTGAATATAACTGTTTCACACCCTAATGGAACTATAGAATTGGTTAAATATGTTGGAAATTATAAACTTACTGAGAAAATTATTTTGAAAAATGTGTTAGTGGTACCTGGATACAAAGTCAGTCTTATTTCTATTCATAAACTTGCTAAGGACAATAAATTTGTTGTTTCTTTCATTGAATCTAAGTGTTTTATTCAGGATTCTCTTCAAAAGTCCCTCCTGGGGACTGGTAGTGAGAATAATGGATTATATGTGTTTGATTCAGGTAGGAAAATTTTTAATAGTAAAATTACTTGTTGTATGCTTTCTAAGTGTATTTGGCACAACAGGCTTGGTCATCCTTCAGATCAAGTTTTGAATGTGTTGAAAGATACTCTTAAAATTGATGACTTGGGTGAAACTCAGCCTTGTGATGTGTGTCACAAGGCTAAGCAAACCAGGGAACCTTTTCCTCTTAGTGATCATAAGACCTTGCATTTGGGTGATATTATTCATTTAGATGTTTGGGGTCCTTATAAGGTTAAGAGTAGGGAAGGTTTCAGATTTTTCCTCACCATTGTTGATGATTATACTAGAGCTGTCTGGTTGTATTTGCTTAAAGGAAAAGATGAGGTTTTTGAGAAAGTTGTAGAGTTTTATAATCTCATTAAAACTCGGTTTGATATTTCTGTTAAAATCTTTAGAAGTGATAATGGGACTGAGTTTATAAATCATATGTTTGAAAAATTTGTTACATCTAAGGGTATAATACATCAGACTTCTTGTGTATACACTCCTCAACAAAATGGTATTGTTGAAAGAAAGCATAGACATCTGCTTAATGTTGCTAGAGCCCTCATGTTTCAGGGGGGCATTCCTTTAAACATGTGGTCTGAGTGTATTTTAACATCTGTGTACCTTATTAACAGGCTTCCTACTTCTGTGCTTTCTGGAAAAAGTCCTTATGAAATGATTTACAATGTCTCACCTAGTCTCTCTTTGCTTAAAAGTTTTGGTTGTTTGTGTTTTGCAATTGTATTAAATAATTCAGATAAATTTTCTGCTAGGTCTGATAAATGTGTTTTTATGGGGTATTCTAACACAAAAAAGGGTTATAAACTTTATAACCTTGAAACAAAAAGTTTTTTCTTCTCCAGAGATGTGAAATTTTATGAGACTGTTTTTCCTTTTAAAAATGATGATTTAGTTAAAGATTTTGTGTTTGAAGAAAATGGTATTAACAGTCAAAACTTTTTTGACCTAGTAGAATCAGAGTCAAGTGAACCCTATGATGAAAAGAGAGACAGTAGGGATGATATGGATAATAGTGTGACTCCTGACTTTATAGATGTGTCTAGTGACACTTCTCCTAATGTTGCCAGACATTCTAGGGGGGTAGTCAAAGAGTCTAGATTAGACAAGATTGACAGCAGCCAGAATGATCTAGGTGGCAATTTAGAAAGTCTTGAAGGAGATGACATTATCAATAATGATGATGATTATGAGTCTGAGGGTGATGACTTTGTGGAATTTAAACAAATGTTTGAGTCTGAAAATGGTAATAGTCCAGAAAGACCAGAGTTAAGGAGATCTAGTAGACCTGTTAAAACTCCTGCTAAATTTGACAATTATGTGATGGATAAAAAGGTTAGATATGATATTAATAGTGTGCTTAGCTATGCCAATTTGTCTATGCATAATTTTGTCTTTGCTAATAATTTGAATAAAATTCATGAACCCAAATCTTATTCAGAAGCTATTAAAAATCCAAAATGGATTGAAGCTATGAATGAAGAGATGGATGCTCTTAATAGAAATAACACTTGGGTTATTGTAGATTTACCACCAGGTAGAAAAGCTGTTGCTTGTAAGTGGTTATGGAAAGTGAAATACAAATCTAGTGGTGAGGTTGAAAGGTTCAAAGCTAGGGTTGTGGCTAAAGGGTTTAGTCAGAAAGAGGGTATTGATTATGAGGAAACATTTTCACCAGTTGTGAAAATTGTTACTGTTAGATGCCTTATTTCTGTTGCTGTTCACTATGCTTGGCCTGTGTATCAACTTGATGTTAATAATGCATTCTTATATGGTGAATTAGATGAAGAGATTTACATGACACTTCCAGAGGGATATGGGTCTAATGATAATAAAGTATGTAGACTCACTAAGTCTTTGTATGGCCTTAAACAAGCACCAAGAAAGTGGAATGAAAAATTAACTAGTGTGCTTGTTGAAAATGGATTCATACAAAGTAAAAGTGATGTTTCTCTTTTCACTAAAAATGAGAATGGTTATTTTGTTGCTTTACTAGTTTATGTTGATGATATTATCATAACTGGTAACAATGAATCTGTTATTAATGAGTTTAAGAAATACTTGAGTTCTAAATTTAAAATTAAAGATCTTGGAAAGCTTAAGTACTTCTTAGGCATAGAAGTACTTGATGCTAACAATGGTCTTGTGCTTAATCAAAGAAAGTATTGTCTTGAATTGCTTGCTGAATATGGTATGCTGGCATGTAAGCCAGCTAAAGCACCTATTCCTGATCCATCTAAAAGGAAAAAAGATCAAAAGGTCATAGAACAAGATGTTCCTGTTGATAACAAAACATGTTATCAGAAAATTGTTGGGAAATTGATCTATCTTACACTAACTAGGCCTGACATTGCCTATGCTGTTCACAGTCTGAGTCAATTTATGCATGATCCTTATAAATCACACTTAAAACTTGCTTTCCATGTCCTTAGATATCTTGAGAGTTCTCCTGGTAATGGCATTTCTTTTATGAGGAACAATGATCTTAGTCTTGCTGCATTTGTTGACTCAGACTGGGCAAAGTGTAAGGTTACTAGGAAGTCTGTAACTGGTTATACTGTTTATCTTGGCAACAATCTTGTTTCATGGAAAAGCAAAGAGCAGTCTGTGCTTGCTAAATCTTCAGCAGAAGCTGAATACAGAGCAATGAACAGTGTTGCTTGTGAGATAATGTGGATTATTAAAATCATGAAGGATCTGAAAGTAGATATAAGTTTACCTGTTCCTATTCACTGTGATAGCAGTTCTGCAATTCAGATTGCTGCTAATCCAGTGTTTCATGAAAGGACTAAACATTTTGAAATTGACTTATATTTCTTAAGAGAGAAGGTGTCTGCAGGTTTGATTAAGACTTTGAAAGTCAAATCTGAGGACAATGTGGCTGATATGTTTACTAAGGGCTTATCCATCAAAGATCATAAGTTCCTGAGTGATAAGCTTAATCTTATCAACTTATATCACAAATCAACTTAAGAGGGGGTATTAAAGTTAAGTTGACAAGTGATAAAGGTTGAAGGGGTAAAAGGTAATATTTTTCCTTCTATATTTTTCTTTGTTTTTCTTTGTTTCTTGTTTTGTGCAGGTTTTGAAAGTTGAAGGGCTATATTAGCCAAGTGTGGAAACTTACTTATCAAGACTTGCTACGCGTCTTTATATTGTGACTTTCTCACTTGTTAGGTAGTTGTGTGTGTGTAAACGTGTGAAAAGTCTCTCTCTTGTTTGTATCGCCTTTGATATTCATCATTCCAGTTTGTGTTGATTTATGAATCTTGATCTTGGATTGTAAGATCTTGATTCTGTTATTGATTTCTTTTTGCTTTGTATGTATGATCAAACAGCATAGTATCACATTTGAAGTGATAGCTATACGCAGTTAATAAAAGATAAAGGGGTGGTTGGTTGAATTAAATCAGTTCTTGTTTTAGTTTTATAAAATCGAATACTTTACATATTATTTGGATCGTTTAATTGCATTCACCAATAACAGACCTAGATATCTTTTTTTATCAGTTTCTTGCATTTCTGTGCTGCAAATATTGCTGATTTGATTATCTATTTGCTATGGTTTAGATAGTTTTTCATATTGTGCCTCTGTTGTTACTGTAGCAGCTTAAATCACTTCTTCATCAACAAACGACAACAATGAATGAACACGTTCACATATAAATTCAGGAAGGTTCGAGCAAACCCCTTATAACCCTGACATTTTTATGCTTCAGGTACTACAAATTACACAAACAACAATCTTATATGATGATACAGAATATGTGTATCAAAACAAGTATGTAGGTGTGATAACAGTAACTATGGATTTTGGAAGATCCTTTGCTCCATGAAGAGCACTCTGTGGTAGGGGACCTGCTCTCCTTTTTCGACCTCTTTCACATAGCAAAGTGCGTAACCGAAATCCCATGTATGTTTGTAAAGTGTAAACCCTAAACACACATAGTCACAGAGTCTCGATTTATTAGTTTTCACATAGAGTTCACTAACTTGGACCCGTTCATGTATAGGTGGGTCAATATGGGTTTTGTGTTACCTGAGCGTGCCTAACATATACAGTATTTTTTAAGGAGTACAACCATGTAACCAAAACCCACTATTGATTATTTGTTAACAAATTTGAGAAAAATGAACATAAAGATGTTTTGAGGCCAACCCGCTTTGCAACAACATGACCTCGACCGAACCAAGTGATGAAATTTTACCCTTCATGAAAGAAAATTTTTTGTTGTTTAGAAACATAACAAGACACCATCTTTCTCACTGTTAAGGAATTCGTTCATTCCCTTTGGACCAAAACCAAAACCTGAGTATGTTTGTAAAGTGCCTTTCTAAAATGCATGTTCAGGCCACCCATGTTTGGAAAAAATTACAAATGGAAAAACAGTAGCAAGACTAAGATACTATTTAGCTACTGTAATATATTGAAATACAACAAGTTTATGTAAGTTGTAGTACCAACTATGCTCTTTTAGGAGGTCGTGTACTAATACGATTCTTGTGGTCGACTCTCACTTTTAGTAAATGAATAGTTGAAGTATCATTGGGACCAAAAGGTTGGTATAATCTCTTAAAGTTGATTGCTATCTATACATGTAATTTTGATAATTGCAGTTTTCTTTGATAGGTGGAACGGACCCCAAGAGGCCAAGACATAGTAGAATCCATAGTATAATAATAACAAAAAAGTATCGAGGAATTAAGATTGAAAGAAACAGTTCTAGACATTAAATTTCTTTTGATTTATAGTACAAATTTACTTCTATGTACCAAAGTGAGATACATGTAGGAACATCAGGTTCCTATTTTCCCATGGTCTACCGTGGCGGCAAAAATGGGTTTGTTGAAAGTCATAACGAGTTGGAACAAGATTATAGTCGGAATATTTGTGTCGAGATCAATAGACCTCAAAAATAATATAGACTCGATCAATTAATCATAAACACTTATTTTTTTTTAAAATTGTTTCTCACCACTTTTTAGAAAAATTAAATATATCATAAACGTTAAATCGTCAAACGACAAAAAAATACACCATTGCAACGAGAATTAAAACATCCTTTTATCAAGGGGCACACATATATACTTTCGACGAATTTTTTTTTTCGATTTTTTTCTTAAGTCACGTATGAGAAAAAAAATTCGACAAAAGTATACGCATGTGCCTCAATAAATAAATGATTTAATTAAACTGAATCACTACAATGGTCACTAAGGTCAACAATGCCAAAGTAATTAAACTGAATAATTCAATGAACACAAGATTCATTAATCAGTATTGTCTATAGCCTTACTTAAGTAATTTCATATTTTAATTTTCTCATTCGTGTTAATGAAGCTTTTCTAGAAAACAAGATTCATATTAATGCTCGAAGTTAGGCTAAACGTATATGTCCTCGAACACCCTCGAACTCCCATAACACCACCACATAAATTTAAGTCATTTGATTGGAGCCTCAGACCACAAGCAAAATTTTTTACTTAGCCATTCATTATTTATTTACTTTGGTATTGATCAATTAACAAGATGGTATAGTCAGTATCAATCGACCTTTTTAACTATACTTTTAATTGCTTTTCATTCACTTATGATACGAATATCTATATAATATACGTGTATAATGTATAGTTAAATATATCTCTATGAGAAAAATAAGATAAGGGCGCTTATTAAAATATTTCATTTTTTATTTAGTTTGTGCTGATAGGGTCAAATTTATTAATGAAGAAAGTAGGTGAGTTCAAACAGAGTTCTACGGCTTTTTTTTAATAAAAGATTATTATAAGACAAATCAAGTCTATTGATTTCATAAATAAAAAATTAAATTCACTTAAGTTTTTTAACTAAAAGAAAACCCCGCCCATGACCACAAATAAACATTACTTAAACGTAAATTATAACTGAACGATACTATAAGGTAGATAAAGATAATAATAAACTAAAAACGAACAAACAATAAACTCTTCGAAATAACAAAAAAAACGACCCCACACGTTGGGCGGGTTACGACGCTAGTGTATATATATATTTTTTTTTTTTTTTGAAAGGCTAGTGTATATATATATATATATATATATATATATATATATATATATATATATATATATATATATATATATATATATATATATATATATATATATATATATATATATATATATATATATATATATTTAGAGAGAGAGAGAGAGAGAGGAAGGTTAACGTGAGAGATTTTTTAAAGTTAATAAAATAAGAACTAATCTACACCGTTAGATGCTTTAGTTAGTGTTAAATTAGATTGACATTAAATGAGATACCTTTTATTAAATGAATGAAGTTTAAAGGGTATTTTGGACAATTTAAACAAACTTTTTGAATTAACTTTTGCTACATTCTCTTATCTTCGATCAGTTTTTCTTACTCGTATTTGATAGATGTAAATGATACAATTTTTTATTATACTATTTCATCAATCATTTTTTCTACACAACAAGAAAAAAAATGCTACATGCTACGAGCATTAATGGTACACATCAAAACTTTTCAACTAGTAAAAGTTATTTTAGACACGACAAGAACATATAACCTTTGACCATGCTTTTGCGATATACATATGCACCCCTTTCGAAACAGTATAACTAATTCTTGATAGATATACAGAAACCAAACATCATCACTCAGCAGATCCAATGAAGATTCTAATACAGGACCGATGTACCAACGACACATTTCAAAGATGTTACCGATGTATCGGCGACACATCCCAAGATGGTACCGGTGTACCGGCGACACATCTGAATGTGTTACTGGTTTACCGATGACACATCCTAATATGGTACCGGTGTACCGACGACACATCCCAAGATGGTATTGGTGTAGCAGCAGCAACATAACGATGACGAGGAAAAATCGGCAACAATAATGATACATCATCGGACACAAGCATGGTCAACAGATCTAAACAGAACCATGGTCACCGGTTCATATGTAGATTCCGAATCATGAACAAAATGAACCCTTGTAAGAACGGTTTCTTTTTTTTGTTATGGATCGGTGGGAAGCTTATTAAAGCCAATATGTGAATTTTTTTTTTCTTTTTGTTCTTATGGATCGTTATTTGTTTCTTTTTTCTTTGGTTAACGTTATGGATTGGTGAAATATAGAAAACTAAGACATGGCTGATTTTTTAGATAAGATCACGAGGGAGAGAGAACATGTTGGCTAATCAGTGTTATTGAAAGATTGAGAATACAAAAGCACGATAATACCCTTTTTGTCAAATTTTAATTTTTTTGTTTATTTGTTCATTAATTATCATTTAATTGGCATAGCTCTAATTTTATTGGTTATCATAAAAGTTCCTATTTTTACAACTATAAAAAGTTCTTATATGATCTAAATTCCATATATATATATATATATATATATATATATATATATATATATATATATATATATATATATATATATATATATATATATATATATATATATATATATATATATATATATATATATATATATATATATATACTAGCGTCGTAACTCGCCCAACAGGCGGGGTCGTTTTATTTATTGTTTTAGAAGGTTTATGGTTCGTGTGTTATTAGTTTCTTGAATTTGTAATTTAACCTTTAGTATATTTTTGTCATAGTTTACCTTTAAATAACGTTTATTTGTGATTAGCGGACGGGGTTGTCTTTTCTTCTTGGTCTGATCGACTGTTAACGAAACCTCTAAAAACTTCTTAGACGTATGTATTAAGTTTATATGTGTATAACCTATAATAAGCTCGGTTCAAGTTATGCCTTACATTTTTTACCATACATGACGATAGAAAATAAAAAAAAAATCTTTGTAAATATAAAATCGGTTAGTTGGATAAGTAAATTTGATTCAACATATTCGATATTCTAAAAAAACAAGAAAGGAAACACCAAAGACTTGAGCGGGTGTTTCAAGTGAACACTGTCATCACAAATAATGTGTTAATTCTCATATAGTTTGTCTCTTTTAATTTACTAAGGATGAAAATTAAAAATACAATTATAACTACGAAATATATTTGGAATGTTGAAAGTCTTGGTCTTGACCAAGACAACACATAAATTCGTGAATCCCTTTAGTAGTTTATTTGCCTTTTTCCCTATAATTAGTAAAGCTATTGAATTTTTATCTAAGAAACATAAATAGCCTTTATTTATGTCAGTTATTTATGATTATTCAAGATTGTGTACTGGTCTTTCGTTTCTTGTTTTAAGGTCACTTCTCGAAATGAATATTTATATCAGAATTCGGAAGAAAGCAAACACAATAAAATGAAGGAAATATTAAAACGACTATCTTTACCCACATTTCAACTCTGACCATATATATGTTAAGCTAAATGAAATTAATGTTCATAGTCTTACGTTTATATTAACTATGATTAATTTGATGCTAAATAGTTATATAACTAACATCACTCTTGGTATAAATCTAAATCAAGGAAGTATATTAAATAATTGGCATTAATCTCACCATCTTGTCATTCCTTGTACATAAAAATGTCTAGATCCTGTCATACTAAGATTAGCGATATTGTTAAAAAAATCCAAGTCACGACGTGTTTCGATCAATTTTTCATAGATTTGCATTTGCAACTTTGTTCTAATTTTGTTTGTGCATCTATAGTAACTCAACAGACTATAAATTATAAACAAAGAGTTTTATCATTTAATATAATGAGTGTAGTAAAACTTTCTTTACCTTGAATTCACATTTCCTTGACCACTTTATGCCAATATTTTCTTCATCATCTATAACCATTTTTTAGTATATCAATCACTTGTGCTTTAATCCGTGACATTTAGTTCTATCACTATCACCACAAAAGATTTGAGAAACACTGTAACGTACGTTTATCAGTTTTATTATATCAATATCACTTTATGCCCATATTAGTTACAGTATAATTTACGTTAGGTATGGTGCAATACTCATACACGATTTACATGTTTTTAATCATGTAAATTCTAATAAGCAATCCCAAACACAGAAGTCGTGGCTCACTCAACATACCTGTTTTGTTCCATGTGAATCATTTATTGTACTAACATCGGTTCGGTCCCTATAGTTGTCTTAATGATATTAATCATCATTTTCTTGAAAAACGATAAGTTATATAGGCTATTTTGCGCATGTATTGTCGATATTAAGTTTAGAATCATCAATGATTGAATTCAAGTTTGTATAAAGATGTTACTTTTCCATTATAATGTGATATCATAAAGAAAGTGAAGAAAACAACTCGCACTTAGATTTAAAAAAAGGTGTTGAAAGCCTACACGTTCAACGTAACTCACGTATGTAAGGATGAGCACGGTGTCAATTTGATATCGTGTGACATCGCTTTAAAGGTAACTTTTGATCCGACCAATGTAGTTTCGATCCTGCAACCGAAAAATTTATGGATTTTTATTACAAAAAATATCCTACGATAGATAATATATAATTGTCTGTGTATATCTCTCCAATTAATATATACATTCCATAAGGAACAATAAAAATGAGTCTTTAAGATGTGAGTGAGATATGTTATAGGTATTTGTTAAGCTAAATATCGTTGTTAAAAAATAATATATTTTACTAAAAAAAACTTTGAGTTCGTTTGGTAGGAAAAAATAAAATGTCAAAAGAATTGAATAAAAGACGTAATAAAATAAATGATGTAATGTAATGATTCATTACTGTTATTAATAATGTTTGATTGGTACGATAAGGCAAAATGTAATTGATAAAAAAGAATAAAATGTCCATTTGTTAATAAAAAACTTATTTAATATGGTTAACTAATAATGGACTTTTATGTCATTTGATACAATTACAAGACGTAATCAAATAAATGAATCATTACGTACTATTATCGCAAACAAACATGATTTTTCATTCAACTGTAATAACCTTTACCATTACAACTTTTATTACAGTCTATCATATTGTTTATAATTATTATATTATTAAGTATATATTACTGACTTTTTAAGTGACTATGCATATTTCGTATTAATTTTATTAAAAATTGTAGATAACAAAACATAAAAAAAACTTATACATTAACTAATAAAAAACTTAAAGTTAATATTCTTGATTTTTGATAAACTTGTTTCTCTAGTATGAACTTGTCGCCTTAGACTGCCATGTAGGGCTGAGCATCGTCCGGGATCAGACCGGACCGGACCAGCTAAGACCGAACCGGACCGAGGATCTAAATGGTTCGAAACCCCGGACCGAATGGTCCGGTTCGGTCCTCGATCCTCGGTCCGGTCCGGTCCTATTAAGTATAATTGACGAGATTTTGTAAGACCGATCCGGATTGGACCGGATCGACCGAACCGAATACTGAATTGGTCCAAAATCCTAGACCGAAGACCGGACCAAAATGATTCTGTTCAATTTGGTTTTTCGATCCGAATCAGTTTTAGATCTGTCGTGTCCAGCTTACTGCCATGAATACAAAAATGATAGGGTACACATTTAGAGTCTTCACAAAGATCTCCAAAATACACACAATCAATATAAGCGTCTCAGTTCAAAATAAAAAATATACATACGTACAAACATCATATTTAGTATGCCAATTTTTGTCCTATTTTCCTTTGACTTCAGAGTTTGCGATACATGTTCATAAAAAAAAGTATATTTTAAAAGCTACGTATATTTTAAAAAGATGAATATAGATTAAAATAGGATGAGGGACCTGAATCCCGAATTCAAACACAAACCGCACCCTGAACTATATCGATTTTCGTTTGGTACGGGACCAGATTACAAAATAAGGTGAAAAGAAAATCGGAACCACTAATTCGGTACGGGATGATACCAAATCGAAAAATTTTCAAAAAAAAGGAAAATCGCGATACCCGATTCTCGATATCGATACCCAATGATTTGTGTACGATACAAAGTTTTCATGAACTTAAAGAGAGTGTTTGCGAATGCTTATTAAAATAATTTTCAACCAATTTCTGATATAGATTAACGGTGTTGTGTCTCTGGATGAGGAACCACTTTGTGGACACATTTCCGTTATTCGGGAATAACATGTCCAAATCTTTTAATATTTGATAAATTATTTGTAAAAAATTGGCTTCTGTTGTGAATTGAGATAAAGAATAAATGATATTCTTCAATTGATATTGAAAGAGGGTAAATACAATGAGTATTTATAAGACAAAGATTAGGGTAAACCCTAATCACTATATGGGCCATGGGCCTTATTCTAGACATCCATAATTATTCATAATACTCCCTCTTGGATGTCTCTATAGATAATACGCTTTGAAAATGTTGCCTCGTTAAAAACCTTGTCAGGAAAACCCAGTGGGACAAAACCATTACTAAGGAAAAGAGTGCAACGCGTATTATCTCCCTCTAATGACTACATCACTTAAAATCTTTAACTTGCCGCATTCCAATATTGTGAATAAGCTTCTTGAATGTTGAAGTAGGAAGTGCCTTGGTAAATAGATCCGCCAAATTGTCGCTTGAACGAACTTGTTGAACCAGAATATCTCCATTATTTTGTAAGTCATGAGTGAAAAAGAACTTCGGTAGAATATGTTTTGTCCTATCGCCTTTGATGTAACCTCCCTTAAGTTGAGCAATGCATGTTGTGTTATCTTCATACAAAACTGTTGGTGCCTCTTTCTCTGAAGAAATACTACATGACATGCGTATGTGTTGTTACATTTCTTAACCAAACACATTCTTGACTTGCCTCATGGATTGCTACAATTTATGCATGATTGAATGAAGTTGCTGCAATTGTTTGCTTTACCGAACACCTTGAAATCGCTATTCCTCCACTTGTAAAAACATATTCAGTTTGCGACCGACCATTTTAAGGGTCAGACATATATCCTGCATCTGCAAAATCAACTAAACTTGTATTTGATGGGTTAGAGTATAAACCCATATCTCTTGTTAAAAACCTTACTAGATAAAACCCAGTGGGACAAAAATCTAGTGAAGGAAAATAGTACATTAAATCCTTTATACGCTTAGGGATGTTGACTCGTTAAAAACCTTGCCGGAAAACCCTGTGGGGACAAAACCATGGTCAAGGGAAAAAGAGTACAACACATATATTCTCCCCTGATGATCACATTACTTAAGCTCGCCGAGTCACTAAAATACACATTAAGGTGTATTAATAAAATCATATGTATGAACACTATTTACACATATTCTTTGCATAATAATATGTCATACATCTCGTTCAAGTTTATCATCAAACTTTGCAAGTTATTCATTTTCAACAAGTATGACCTTTAGCAAAAATTGAATTGTTCATTTTCAAATTACATATCTCAATCGATATTGTGATCACTAACTCTATAAATCAATAGTCTTTCTAACATCATGTGACTTCATAAATATGAGTGTTGTTTATCCACATAAAGTTACAATTTTATCTTTAGTTTTCATGATGCAGACATATTTCATCATTAAGATGTTGGAACTAAGACAAACTTTGTCTTTTGTTTCAAATTCAATTTCTATGCACTCAGTCGACTTTATAAGCGTAACTCTTTATTTGTCACAATACTACACACTAAGGCGATTATAACATATATGCTCAAATCATGACTAGTTCAATTCAATCCATATCGTTCTCGAGAACGTTTCTTATATGCCTTAAGCCTTTATCTCTAGCATGCTTCATGCGTATTATATGCAATAATGAAATCTCAATATCACTTGAGCTCTATTCATATATATCTTTTAGACGCATATCACTCATTATCACATTGCCAGACTTATACAATATTTATTGGATCCACCACATGTGAACATGTATCTATATGATCATTTTCAAGTTTTTGAGAAAATATATGTGTGCCATCATTTGCATCTTATGCATATTTTAATTTCGCTTTCTCATAAAGACTAATGCCTATCCAATAAGTTTTATAAACAAGTATAGAAACCCGCGCTTCGCTGCGGTAAGTTTTGAAACGTGCTGTTGAAAAAATTGATATGAATATAGTTTGTGCTCTCATAGCGTTTGTTCATTGGAGTTGGTTTTTTGTATTTTCAAGAGTTTTCCTTGCAACTCATGTAATTTCTCTACCATTAACTTGTTTGTTAAAAAGGCATGTATATTGCTATGTGAAAATGGTATAAGACCATGTATATAAAATTCTCATTGTTATATAGCATCAAACATAAGGTGAAGAAATACAATTGGTGAGTTGCAGGACCACATCCATTTAAAGTATTCTATACTACAATACTATACACTATATGTAACCAAAGAGAAGCTATACTTGTTATACATCAGATATGCATTGTTCGTAGTACCAAATGATTGTGTATTTGCTGCTTCTAATACGGTTAGGCATTCTGGGTCAACTGCAACTTAAGAAAATCCCTTCATGCACCTCACCTTAGCAGCCAACACACCTTTTGCAGCAGAAATCCATCAAAACAATCCTGGGTAAATGTATTTTAACACATAGTATACGCAAAGCAGTTTGAATTGGCTTGAATTGTATTCCTCACAGCGGCTATAGCATCTTGAGCAACCGTGTACTAATTCCATTGCTTCCTTGTCGATCAATTGTCATTCTAAACAGTAATGACAACCTGCGTTGAATATCATTGAAGCATAATTAAAAAAATCAACTTTGGATGACGGATACATTTACATTGGATGGATTATAGTTCTAAAACTAAATGATATAATAGTACGTGAAACTCTAAAAAATGGTTACATAGAAATATATACTTCAGCGATAACCAATCCGTGGTGATGTTTAGGTAAGCAACCATCACATAGTTATATTTATTTAACTTTTTCCTTGAGTAACCTCTCCGACTTTCTTCAAGACCAATTAAACTATCCTAGAAAGCAACCTCGAACATAAGAGCAGAAGGAAACTTTACAGATCGTTGCATACGGAATGTTAGGGAATTTGGTTTGCACATTTTTTGGCTCATTGGCTTGATGCTTTTTAAAATGCAATAAGCGATTCATAGCATTTGAATTGCTACTGGCTTTTGTTTTATAAGGAACTACGAATAAGCAAACTGGTCCTGCTCGTATTTCAAAGTTCTTAAAGGCCACAAATATAATAAAATCAAAATATGCAATCCAAACATCGGCTACGTCTTAAACATTACGTACCTAAAAAGAGCAGTAGTCGATTGGTCCTGCTCGTATTTCAAAGTTCTTAAAGGCCACAAATATAAAAAAAGAAAATATGAAATTCAAACACCCGCTACCTCTTAAACATTATGTACCTAAAAAGAGCAGTAGTCGCGGCTCATTGGGGATCCTCTGCCCACTAAGACCAGAAAAATGTCCCTGAGTAAATGCAGAGTTCCAAAAACTTATCCAGCATCAATGTCTAATGGCGTAACTTGTGGGTCATCTTCATATTATGGATCCCTTTTCCTTGTCATGCTCCCACCCCTATACGCATCCTCTATATACAACACAAAACCCTCGCGTTCTAACCAACACCCATATCATAAAAGCAACTCATTTGCATAAGAAGTTACAAATTAGAAAGAAACGTTTTGGGAATTTTTTTTCATACCTGCTTCTTCAATCAGCTAAATATTTTTAATCTTTAACACAAGCCCATTTTGGCATGTTTCCTATACATACAAACATAATAAGCGGTTAAAAGTGTTAATGTTCGAATACCAAATCTATGGATGTTACATAGAACTACATTTGTGGAAGCAGAAAAGAAACTTGCCTGATTTAATTTACATACTTGTTCCAGTCCCGGATCTCTATTTATGTGCATTTCTCCTCAAGATTTTGTAATCCACCGTGACCTGCATCCTGAAGTTTCGTAAGATCATGTCAATCAGTTTGAAAGATCACCAAACGTTCATTTGTAAATCGTACATGAGAACCACATTATGCAACAACTTAAAGAAAAGAAAGATAACACACATGATTTCGTCATATTCCAATTAGTTACATTACAGACGCTCTGAACATTAGGAAAACAAAAGACAGTATCTGGAACCACCCCATGAGACTAAGGCGTAAAAGAACTATAAAGAGTACCTGACTTATAAGAGACTTCAACCATCCTTTCCATAATAAACGCCAAAAAAACTACAACATAACATAAATTAACCATTTTGTATGAGTTAGTAATCGAACGAAAATCTGTGGGTAGAACAGAAATCACCCTTAAATCAACAAACTATTAACTAAGATTGGTTAAAACTTGTTACTTGTAGATGGAAACACGAATCTTTGAAAGCAAAATCTTTGAAAGCAATTTGTTCTGAAAATAAAGCCACATGCACGCGATTGGTAGTTTTGTATGTGTATTTTTTGTTTGGTCGGAAATCATGGGGAGAAAAAAATGGGGCGGTTGATCGGTAGGTTTCTGATAACAACAGTAGTGGGAACCTATGGGGTCATATATGTGACGGCGACATTTTTTTTACAATAAGAAACGAGGATGAAACATACATGGTGGATTGAGGATGGAACATAGATGGTCATTTCATAAGCATCTATTGTAATCCATTCCTCATAACAAATACACTAATGAAATAAATAGAAAGCGGAGAATCATGAATATATGAAGAAATACCTATTTTTTGACACATAGATCCGATCATCGTAATTCATTGAACCCGTGATATCCAATTTGATCACTCATTATATCCAATCTGACCACTCGTTATATCTATTCTGACCACTCGTGATATCCATTCAGACCTATTTTGCATCAAGAAGATCAGCTGAAAAAAATTATCAGTAAGGTAAGTCTTACTCAATCCCAGAAATTTAAGGTAAGTTATCCTTACACAATGAGAATCATAGTAGGATGAAAATAAATAAAGTTTCAAAATGATTTAATTTTAACCCAAAAATATAACATACTTTTATTTGTGTCTCCTAGGATTCAGAAGCCTAAAGCAATAGAACATGGGTCGACCTTTCCAATCTTCAGCAAACGAAATAATACAGTTCCAAGAAGAATATAATCATGTAAAAACATCTTTTGATGGCTAGAGAAGCTTTATAGATCGACCAATTTATGACGGCATGCAGCTTACGTGAAATCATGTTTGTGAAATAAGGCCCTAAAACCACCTTTGACTGCGAATAGCCTGTTCAAACAGAATATCTGTGACAGCAAGGAAAACAACATTCGGCTTATATCAATGCACCTAAAATGTTGGCAGAGAAGCATAGCAACACACCTAAATCTAATGACATAATACATGCTTTAATCATACCGTCATCAAACATCAGCAAAATAGGTCGTTGCAACATCAGATCGTCCGGTTGTCTTTAACGACCGATCTCAGTTAAGAAACGTATAAAAACAATAAAGTCGTTAGTGTTTTGAATTTATATAGGCAAAAACTCTTCAACGTGTCAATATCACATATTCATTTGCTTAAACATGGTTCTCAACAACACATTATTATAGCTATGAAACTAACTGCACATCAGGAAGAATTAGTGTGTCAGTTTTCAAGCGTCGGCTAAGAACACAATGAGACTCGTATCCAAAATGCAGCCTTTAAAGGCCTTAGCGAAGACTTTCACTATTGGGCTCAGATTTGTATAGCTAATCAGATCATACAATTGTCGCCTCCACTAAGGGTGCAAAGTTGTTCGGTTGCATAGCGGACACGTGTACCATGCCGTCTGGGCTTTTCCATACCAACTTAGGGCGACATATCTCACTTATATTATCAAAATCATCATGGCCCTAGAAGCTATGGACCTCCCTTGTTTTCTTATTGTACTATATAAGTTTTCGCAATCATTGTAAAAACACCAATTATGTTTACAAACCATCTGGTGGCTCAGATAGCCCAATATTCAAAGAAAATAGGAAGGGTTCGATGCGGCTGCAACCGTCGCTGGTTACCTCGCTGGTTACCTCGCCTGGCACCAAACCATTCCAATCTCTTTAGAGGGTTCTATACTCATCATACTCATTATAGGATTTTATATGCGAATAATCTAAAATCAGAATGTACACCGATAAGGAAACCCCAATTAATCCAATTATCAAAAAATAATTGAGCGACAATGTTAATTAATTTAAACAATTGACTGCACCTTGTATGAGGAGGTTCAACCATTGACGTCAATTAACCAAAGATCAAAAGGTCCACAATAATTTGCTTCATTATCCCCAACCCATCGAAGATTGGAGACAACGGTCAAACCGAAAAGAAACAGCCATCCATAGAAATCATCATATGATCGAAAACCAATCATGAAGAACATTAATCGCTACAATTATCCGTTTATGGAAGAGGGTGGCCTTTCACAACATTTAGAGTAACCGATTGTTTATTATTAATGAAGAAAACAGATCTGATAAAACCAAGAGATAACTATGTGCGGGAGTTTGTGCAGATCTGTTTTGTGTGAGTGTGTGTGTTTTCTGACTGGCGATAATAACGTTGTCTGCAACGAACATACGAATGGAGGATGGAACGAAGATGTTGGAGGATAGAACATTTAACCGTTAGAAAACCGTCAAAAGTCATCTGTGAGGGGCGTGTGTTTTTTATTTTATTTTATTACGCAAACTTCCCATCTTTTATTATAGTTATAATGGACTGTAAGCTTCAACCATATGTCTCATCACAAGAGACTTCAATTATTCATGATATTCTTGCGTCATTAGTATTTTGGATATTCATCTATCCATGATCCTCACATTCACTTTAGCGCTATATTATTTATTATCATTATCATTCACATTATAAATATATCTCTATCGACGTCGATTTATTTCTTTTTGATTCCACACTATACTAGACATTGCATTCCATCATTTATTGAGATCTCATAGTATTCATGTACCCAGGGTTTTCTCAGTTACCTTCATGTCTAGTGTCTCTTTAGGAGACTATCAAGGGGTCTTTATTACCTCGATAAGACCATCTTAATTTTCTTGCTCCATATTATCTCTTCAATCAAGGATTTTTATTTGGAATTGAATAGTCTATCACGTTGTAGCCGTGCCATAGACTTACTACCAATCATTGGTTTTATTGTTGGGACACTCGTTTTAATTGGAGCACTAGCAGCGTTTGTGATCTAGTCACTTTATTTAGGTCACTAACCTTGCCTGGCAATTACTAGATCTTAGATTTAAATTGTCCCATGAACTTTATATTCATATCCATTACTTGTGAGGATCAACTTTTCATTATCATAATTCATTCTAAATTTCTCGCTGCTCATTCTTCCCCTGAATGAATTATCATTCTCAAAATCCCATTTTGTGCGTTGTGGTGGACTTATTATGATATATGTCACACATTTCAATATCTCATATGTGAACTATATGGTTTATGACCAAAAATCATTATAACAGGGAAGAATCATTATTAAATGTTGGCAAAATGCGAATTAATAAGTTATAAATTGCCCCATAACCAAAACTTTTGTTCTCATAATTATTTGCTTTGCAATTATCTGAACACGTTTTATAAACGTTTCAACAAAAGCAATTCACATATGAATATGTGCTATCTTTAAGTTCACATATATACCAATAATCACCCAATACTTTATTCACCACCATTCTTAATATTTTGTTTGGAAAATCATGCTCACATCGAGCCACTAATTACGCCAACTTTAAGTTGCGTATTTGATGATCATTTTGACGATGCATCGATTTTAATAACTCAAAATGACCCACATGAGACATGTATAGGCCCATACATGCTCTTTATATCTTTTCCAAAATTTCAAGGAATGAGTCCTTATTTATATGTAGTGGTGATAAGTAATGAACTTCCATTTAGAACAATAAAAATAATCAAAATCATTTTAGAAGAAACTCATGGTTCTTCTATAATTTTCGCATCATCATTGGCTCAGGATGGTCCAACCGGTCATGCCAATTACTTCAATAATCTTGGCTCACAAACTTATACTTTATGGTCACATGTGCTTCAATTGCACATTCTTTACAAAAGTAAATAAAATAATATGAAAAGCTTTGATTTTTTTCAAACAACATTTTTATGTCTTTCACAAAATTTAATGCAATATTCGCATTAGCATATAGCATACCAAGTAATATAAACATAATCTACAGTTAGCATATGGCAACCATTAAATTATTAAATGTTTTTATTTTCTTGCCATCATGTCTTACGCAGTGTTCTTTAGTAATCCGAAGAAAAATGAAAGAAGTACATATCATATCAATGTGTGTCATCTTGTGCCCTAGCGAATATCATTGTCTTAAACGTACTGTGCGCGCCATGTCAAAAAAACAAAATAAATTATATGTTTGCCCTTCATGCATCGTAATATATATAACTCAAATTGGTTATTTAATCATTAAAACAAATTTATATTATACGATCTTACTATCATACATAAATTAGGCCGTAAAAGAACGAACAAAAACATATAGGTGAACTTTACGATCAGTATTATGTACCTATTATGTACTACAGTAATGTTTATTTTCAAAACATGTAGACTTGACTAAACTGTATTATTTTGTAATATCAAATAAAAAAAACATGATGTCGATAAATCTACAATATATACTATCTAATTAAATATCATGCTTTTAAGGATGCAAGTAAGAGACTAAATAAGCAACAATAATAATGGTAAATTTTCACATCGAGTATCAAACACGTTGGAAATCGTTTTCATTGCTAGTATGCTAAAGCATAATTATCAAACATAATTTACCAGTAATGAAGCATATAGTTGTATTTGTGCTAGATTTTTATGTGAAGTTGATAAAATACGAAATATGAAAACCAATCTATAATGCTTTAATAAACTTTTCGAACATTCACATATTTCTTATAGTATTATTATCCATACGAAAGTAGTAGCAAACACACAAGAGTAGTAGCTATTATCTGTACGAAACGAGTAATCTGATTAAATTTCAAATTATACATGAGCCAAATACTTAAGAAAATTAATAAAGTTTTATAGTATTCCATAATTTCCTCAATATCAAATTGTATCATAGAGCTTTATCTTAAAGTGCTGAAGTTACTGAACTGAATTCAAACTATAAGTAACCATAATAGCAATACATATGTAATTACAGTCATAAAAAAAAATAAAAGGTTAATTACCCAAATAGACCACTTTTTAAGTGGATTTGCCAAAATACCCTAAGCGATTTTAAAGTTCTATATATAGACCAAGCGACCTCAAGCTACCTTATTCAACCTTATGCTACATTAAGCTACTCTAAGCTACTTTAAGCTACCTAAGCGACTTTAATATTAAATTAATAAAATTACTATTCATCCTAAGAAAGTACTATTTTTTGTGTAAGAAATGTGTAAGTGTACTTTTTTATGCAACTTTTATTTTAATTAATTAAAATTGAATTTTATTTATATTATAATTAAAAAAAAAACTATTTTATATTATGTAAAACTAAATTTATTTCTATGCGACTTTCGGTTGCACAGTGATTTGCACAGTATTTTTGCCAGGGATTTTGAACTATTTGCACACTAGGTCTGCCACCTTTCACTCAACCCACACATTAATCTCACCACATTAATCTCACACAAACACATTTCTCACAAAGGATTTATGCTACATCTGACAATCCATCCACCGTTCATCTCCAAACCTTACCCCAATCCTTACCCCAATGACCCAATCCTTACCCACTATTCATCATTCAAGAAGTTTGATAATTGTTAATCTGCCTAATTAATATCGATATCCCCAAATCTCTATCCACACATATTAACCAGACTATCATTTTCAAAACTTAACCCACCCCACCCCACCCCCTGTGAATTTATTTTATCTTCAAATCACACTCAAGGGTGAATTTATTTTATTTGCAAATCACAGTCACCTTGCTACCCATTTGTACTCCATCTCTAACAGTAATAATGGATCTTATTGAATCAAGATGCGAAGAGTTGGTTGGAGAAATGCCTCTGAAGGTTTGTTATCCGGCTATTGAAGGTCATGATTGGAAAATAATTATTGGCTGTGATCCGAAGAATCCGAGACAGAGGGAGTACTTGATAACTAGATTTGTTATTTTTCAATTTTTAGTTTTCAGTTTTCAAGATTTTTTGTTTTGGCCTTTAGATTTGTTATTTTTCATTTTTTTTGGAAACCCATTATTTATTCATACTTAATTTCAATACCCCAGAAGGGAATTTGAAAATTATTCAGTTTTCAGTTTTCAAGATTTTTTGTTTTGACCTATAGACTTATCAATTTTCAACTTTTTTTCAAAACCCATTATTTATTTATGCTTAATTTCAATACCCAGAACTGAATTTAAAAAATATTTAGTAATCAGTTTTCAAGATTCTAGACTTATTATTTTTCAATTTTTTTTTTAAAAAACCATTATTTATTTATGCTTAATTTCAATACCCAGAAGTGAATTTGAAAATTATTAAGATGTTAATTTTCATAAATTTTTGATCAATTTTCAGTTTTGATCAATTTCAATACCTAGAAGTGAATTTGATTAAAATTAGGGATGTCAATATACAAGACTAATTTTTTTATCCACAATCAGCTGCTGAAAAAGCTGTGTCAGTAATTGGGTATGGATATGATCTCACATGTGATATCCGGTTAACCGGTTGTAAACCAGTTCCATCCGGTTCAACTCTGATTGAGCTTAATGAAACAGTAACTAAAGATCTTGTGGTACCTGGTGGTGTTGTTGTTCCTAATGTTTCGCCTGCGATAAAGGCGAAAGGACTAGGTTTCATTTTGATGTTCTTACCTTTAATCAAGTAAGTTGTTTGACTTTTTAAAATATGTAGATTGATATGAATTTTGGATTGATAGGTAGTAGGTTCGACTTTAGGATTCAATGCGAAGGTGATCCTTATGTTTGTGTGTCACTACTACAAAAAAGTTCATAGAGACCTGCCAATAAAGACTGGTTATAAAATGACCAGGTTTTCAAAGAAGAAATTAGATGAGGATTGAAAATTTCAAAATACAAAAACCGGTGATTTTGTTAAACCCGGTTTCTATCTTCAGAAAATTTAGCGGGGGTTTTCCCTCTTTGACTTTTCTAAAAGTTTTTAGTCGTCCATTACAAATTTTGTTGCGATTACGGGACAATTCCACCGCTGTGAGGACCATCAAATTTTGTAAGGCATTGTTTATTTTCATAACTTGATAATATTTCAAAGTATTGGTTGAATAATATATATTTAATTTCCTTTCTAAAAGGGGCGTTTAGATTTACTTTTAAGTGACGCCGCAATACTGAATTTTAAGTGGCCCTTTTAACTGATTTTTGTCTCACATTTGCCGATTATAAGGTCAACACAATCACGTTTTGATAATAAGGGAAGAAGCTTTGTTAAGAGGCCTAATTATCGATTAAATTAACAATACTGTATTCTTTCTTTTCGGAAACTAGTTATCAATATACTGATAAACTAGTTTTAACTCACAAATTTGTTAAAGTATAAATTGCTAAATTAGAAGCTACTGTACAACTTTTTTCGCTGAGTACTAAAAGAGTAAAATTTTAGTACTGTATCTTAGAATATTTTGTGATTGTTGTCATCGAATATACATTAGATAGTTTGGACTAGTCTTTCTGTAAATGGATGTTTGGAAACAAAAAGGTGTAAACTTTACAAGAATAAGAATAAGCCGAAAATGGTTCCAAAACTTTGGAAGGAGATATGAAAGTGAATATATAGTATAGGACCAAAACCATAAATATTTATGATATTGTTTGTTGATGACATGTGACTAGGTGAGCATCATATGAGGCCCATGTCTTCCCAGTGACCCTTTATCAACTCTCCCACCACAGTCCAAAAAAAAAATATAACTCAAAGAGCAGCATATTTGCTCTCTATCTTCTTCTTACACTTATCCTTCAGTTGAGAGCTTGGTTCTTCAAGTTCATCAGACAAAATGGAACGTGCAAGAAGACTCGCTAACAAAGCCATCATTGGACGCTTAGTTTCGCAAACTAAGCAGAACCCTTCTTCACCTGCACTTTATTCGCCTTCAAGGTATGTTTCTTCATTGTCTCCTTATGTATGTACTGGTAGGAACATAAGGCCAGAAAGAAACATTAGCGGGTTTGGTTCACATGTTCGATCTATCTCAGTTGATGCATTAAAACCAAGTGACACTTTCCCACGTAGACATAACTTTTCCACCCCTGAAGAACAATCCAAAATGGCTGAGTTTGTTGGTTTTAATAGTCTTGATTCACTTATAGATGCTACTGTGCCTAAGTCTATCCGTCTTGAATCAATGAAGTATTCTAAGTTTGATGAAGGTTTAACCGAGTCACAAATGATTGCACATATGCAAGAATTAGCTTCTAAGAATAAGTTGTATAAGTCGTTTATTGGTATGGGGTATTATAATACTTCTGTTCCTCCGGTTATATTGAGGAACATTATGGAAAACCCCGGTGGTATACTCAGTATACTCCGTACCAGGCTGAGATTGCGCATGGACGTCTTGAGTCTCTGCTCAATTTCCAGACCATGGTTACGGATCTTACTGGTTTACCTATGTCAAATGCTTCGTTGCTTGATGAAGGAACTGCGGCTGCTGAAGCTATGGCTATGTGTAATAATATTCTAAAGGGTAAGAAGAAAACCTTTATAATTGCAAGTAACTGTCACCCACAAACTATTGATATTTGTAAGACTAGAGCGGACGGGTTTGATTTGAAAGTGGTGACTGCTGATCTTAAGGACTTCGATTACTCGTCTGGTGATGTGTGTGGGGTTTTGGTTCAATATCCTGGTACTGAGGGGGAGGTGTTGGACTATGGTGAGTTCATTAAGAATGCTCATGCAAATGGGGTGAAAGTCGTCATGGCTAGTGATTTGTTGGCTTTGACTGTCTTGAAGCCTCCTGGTGAGCTTGGGGCTGATATTGTGGTGGGTTCGGCACAAAGGTTTGGTGTTCCAATGGGATATGGAGGTCCTCATGCAGCTTTTCTTGCTACATCGCAAGAGTACAAAAGAATGATGCCTGGAAGAATTATTGGTGTTAGTGTTGATTCTTCCGGCAAACCTGCTCTACATATGGCTATGCAGACAAGAGAGCAACACATCAGGAGGGACAAAGCAAGTAGTAACATCTGCACAGCTCAGGTATCTTGAGTACCTTAAGTACTTGTAAGGCTTCTAGCTGTATGCAGGATTTATAACTCATATTCTAAGGTATCTGATGAGATGGCATTTATACATGATCTCATCGTTCTTTTCGGGCTTTAAATGCATAAAAATGTCATAAAATACCATATATATGCTTGTGTTTGTTTACTTGTGTGTTTTAGGTATGGATATCGTGAAAAAGACAAAAGATCACAAGATACAAGGAAAAACGAACACGAGAAACGAAGCCGTACAAAGAACCGGGCCCTAATCATGGAATTTTCATCAAAAACCCTTGAAGACTTGAAGACAATACAAGATTGATCATCATCTATTGAGGAAATGACACTTAAAACCCTTGTATATTAATAATTACAAGTTTGGTCCCTTAAGTTTGTCAAAATTGCAAAAAGGTCCTTCAAGATTGAAGAAATGGCAAGATTAGTCCCTCAACAATTTCAAATTGCCAATAATGGTCCCTCAACAAGTGAAAGACTCATTGAAGACCTTTGAAGATCAACATTGTCCAAGATTAGTCCTTGAAAAATCACCAAATGACAAAAATTGCCTTTGAAACATCTTTATGGAAAGTTTGTGCCAAAATTGTCAAGTGATGAAACTTAAATACAAGGGAGAGACGATTTTAGGCTGAAAATCTTTAAAAGCCAAAAATTCCAAAAGACAAGGACCAAATTCGCCATTTTTGAAACATTTGAAAAAAAAAGTGCGCCTAACAACTATACCACCCCCATTTTCGGATCAAAGGAGCACTATTCACCATTTTACCAAGCCCAGAATTTACCTTCACTTTTCCTTGGGTAAAAACCAATTAAACTTGCACACAAGTAATTCACACATGCCAAAACCCTTCCCACTCCTAAAAACCTGCATCCCACTTATGTGCACCAAACCCCCAATTCCCCAATCCACCAATCACATCATTCCTTAGCCCCCAAGCATCATGACGTGGCTTAAATCAATGGCCAAGATTATTTGCTTCCTCCCAAAGCAAAATAAACGTTCAAGATCAAGAGAGGACAAAATTCACTCAAAATGCACTCAAGGGCACATTTGGGATTTTCTATGTATTAGGGTTTATGATTTTATGCTTCTAGGATGTTCTATAGGCTCTATAAAAGGAGACCCAAGTTGTGGTGATCCCTTTGTTCCAGTTTTTAAGCTTGCACATGTAATACCTTTTTAAAGAAATAAAAAGTTTGGTTTTTGAAATATTCAAGTGTAATTCCTTTTTTATTGTTTTTAAAAGTTGAGTGTTGTGTTAAGCTTAATTCTGAGTTCCACACTTTTATTTGGTTAAGCAACTTTGATTTTCAAAGTTGTTTAAGGTTTTGAGATTTTGAGAGATTTTGGTAAAATCTTCTCAAAGGTATTTTGGTGTTTATGGTTAATGTTATTGGTGATTTAAGTGTTATCAAAACATTTTTTAGAAGATTTTGAAAGTATTTTGGAAAGAAGAAAAAGGAAACATAAAAAAATATATATTGTTATATTATTTTGTTGTTTTCTTGTTTTGTGATTACAATAGGTTGAAGGCTTGTTGATTTGGTTCAGCTCCAACCCGAGTTGGATTGGAGGAGGATTTTCATCCTCTAGGTTCTTGGATGTAAGAACCTTAGGTAAACTCCTTTTTCTTTTGAAAGTTCAAAAATAGCAAGTTGTATGATCTTAAGTGATTTGGTGATTAAGTGTGTTTATATTGCATGATTTGTGTTCTAGTGTGTATGTTTACATGTTAGATGCACTTGGAATCAATTTGGTAGCTTTTGTAAGCATTTTGGTTTGATAATTTTGGTTTACAAGTTTTTAAAAGGGTGTTTGGCAACAGGTTTAAGCAGGGTACAATCATTGATTTGTGTTGCTAAAAGATGTTAGGTTACTAGATTAAGGTTAAGTTAGATGTTAGTAAGATGGTAATATAGTTTGGCACACGTTTTGAGCAATTTTGTTGAGTTTAAAAAGGATAAAGGGTGTTAAAAATCTGCATAAGGGTGAAATTTGCTTGGTTTTTCATGATTTTGATGCTTAATCTTTGATTCTTGTTGTTATTTGTGTGTTACTTGACTCCTTGAGCTTCAATAAGCTCAAGGGTGCCCAATTGTCCAAATAATCGCCAAACAAAGCATCAAGCCAAGACCTCTTGGCATCACAAGTACACAAAGTGTGCACTTATTTGGTTCATCAGCAAAAATACCAGGCACGTTACACTAATTGCGCCGCAAGACCAACTAGTTGCGGCGCAACACAAGGAGCTACAGACCAAAGGTGTTCCCGTTTCACAAGTTGCGGCGCAAGACAGAAGCATTGCGGCGCAACTGAAGGTGCTGCTGATCTTGGTGATCTCGCAACACTAGTTGCGGCGCAAGACACAAACGTTGCGGCGCAACTAAGTGACTTTTATTTTTTTTGTATTATTTTAATATTATTTTATTATTTAATTTTTAAAATTTTCTTTTTCTTTATTTTTCATTTTTCTTAAGTTCTATAGCATTAAATAGGACTATTTCCATTTTTAGATTATTTTTATAACTTTTAGATTTATTTTTTATAATTATTTTAAGTTTAATTAGGTTTTAATCATTTTTAATCATTTTTAGGGTTTTAAAAATAGTTTTAATAGGTTTTAATTTTTAGAAAATCTCTTTTTAGTCTTATAATAATATAAGTTGAGTAATTATTCAATAAAATCATATTTTTGACATTTGAATTAATTAAATTTAATTTTAGGGCTTTAATTAGCATTTAAAATTAATTATTTAATTAATAAAAGGTTTTAAAATATCTTTATTGGATTTTTGTCTTTATTTATATTATTTTAGACTTGTTTTAGTCTTTTTAATCTTTTTCTTGATTTTGTTTTTGGTTTTAATAATTTTTAATTTTAGTGGTTTTTCTACGGTTTTACGTTTTCATTTTTTACGTCATAGTGTAATTTCCAAGAAACCGTCATTCCATCTTCTCAATATTAATCTCAAAGAAATACAAGTTAATTCACAACACCATACCTCCTTGGGAAACGAATCTTTCATCTCTTTTAAGTGATTGTGGGTCATTACTTGTGGTTTTCCTAAATCACTCGTCGATACTTACCGCTCATATACGTTCTTTTTGTTTTCCTAAACAAGAGACGTGTTTTTACACCAATCATTTTGGCGCCGCTGCCGGGGAGGTGTGTCGTGTCTTAATTTGGAAAATTTTGTTTTTGATATTATCCATAAATAGTACTTGTGTTAAGTGGAACTCCCTTAACACGTATTATCGGTTTTCTCGGTTTTTCTTTGTGAATATTATTAATATATTGTATTAAGTATCACAACCAAAATACAATATCTCCAAAAGTGTGAAAACACAACCTTGATTCGGGATTTCATCACTCGATCATTGTATTCGAATCTCAAACAAAAAGAAAAGGCAAAAATAGATAAATACTTTCGAGAAGCTCGATTTTGAAAGATACGAACTATAAGGTGGGTATAAGGCGGGTATTATAAAATATACCCTAAGGAAAAAGGCTCTTAAGTGCTTCGCGCCGCCTCGTTTCCCCGCTTGCTTGTGAGTATTTTGAGATTGAAGGCTAATCGAGGGTTTTGCCGCCCAAAGTATTAATACGTATACTATATTTGCTTGGTTTTCTTTGTGATTAAACCCTCGTGAACAATTTGGTTTTCACCAAAGTTCTAAAGTCATTCGAAGGCGTTCACTCCACGTGATCGTTTTCATTCCTTTGAGGCTTCTTTAATCAAGAGTTTGATTCGAGGAGAGATTTTGTAGATTGTTGTCTACGAAGATACACCAAAATCCAAAAAAAAATTAAATATCATCAAAAACACAAAAAAATTGAAAATTCACAAAACAACCAAAAAGAATCTTCTTTGCTCACCTCCCATTCTTCGTGAAGTTTATGATCACTCGTAATCAAGCAAAACGAGCTCGTAAACGACTTCAAAAGCAAGCAAATCAAGGATCGTTGATTGTTGAAGAACCTCCAATTGTTGAACCTATTATAGAACAAGAAGTCGTAATGGCTAATCGTACTATGATGGAGTTGCTACAAGCACCCACCGAGGGTTTTGGAGAGGCCATTGTTATTCCCGCCATCCTTGCGGAGAATTTCGAAATTAAGACGGGTTTAATGTCGATGCTACAAGCAAACAAATTTCGAGGTCACGAGAAAGACAACCCGCATTACCATATTAGGAATTTCAACCGTCTCACCGCCACTAGCAAATTCAAAGATGTTCCGCATGACGCCATTAAGATGATGTTGTTTCCATACTCGTTGGATGGACCCGCAAAAATTTGGCTCGAGAAAGAACCGCCAAATTCGATCTTGACATGGGCCGATCTCGTTTCTAAGTTTGTGAACAAATTTTTTCCACCATCGAAAACAACACACTTAAAAAATGAGATTTCACGATTTGTGCAACGTAACAATGAAAGTTTTTCAATGGCATGGGAACGATTTAAGGAGATGTTACATGAATGTCCTCATCATGATTTTTCGGAATTGCATCAAATTGATACCTTTTATAATGGGCTTAATGATCATGAACGAGATTATTTGAATGCCGCCGCGGGTGGTAATTTTTTGTGCAAGACGACAAATGAGGCTTTACAAATCATTGAAAATCGATCTAAGGTTTATAGCCCTCGTAACACACCGAGTGTTGCCAATATGGGTTCGTCATCGTCATCAGTATCTGTTTTCTTAATCGTGTAGGCTTTGCTCGCAAACATGGCTGCTATGTTTGGTGTTTACCACGGACCTGAAGGGCTAAAGACAATAGCCCAAAGAGTCCATGGTCTTGCTGGCACATTTGCTGCTGGGTTGAAGAAGCTTGGAACTGTACAAGTTCAGGATCTTCCCTTTTTTGACACTGTGAAGATAACATGTGCTGATTCGCGTGTGATAGCTGCAGAAGCTAACAGGCATCAGATGAATCTTCGAATTTTCGACAAAAACACTGTAAGTACTTTTCCAAGTTTGTATATACATTATATGTACGCAAGCTGTATCTCTGCTCTTAATCGTATTATCAAATACATCTATCTCAGATCACTGTTGCTTTTGATGAGACGACAACGATTGAAGATGTTGATACTTTGTTCAAAGTTTTTGCATTGGGAAAACCTGTGAGTGTGCCCCTTTTAATGCTATCACAAATATTTGTATACATCTTTTACCGACAGAAAGTTGAAGCTTATTCATGATCATAGGTGACGTTCACTGTTGCATCTATCGCACCAGAGGTTCAGAATGCTATTCCTTCCAATCTTGTGAGGGAGACTCCATATTTGACTCATCCAGTTTTCAACTCGTATGATTCTTTTCTACTGAATCCCAACTCCACTTGTATTATTTTCTGTAAAACTTGAATTCTGAATATGAAAAATTATTCCTTTGTAGTCTAACATGTAGAAAGCCGAGTACTTAAGCCTTATACATGTTAAGTTAGATTAAAGAGTAGTAAAGAATTACTTTCCATATATAAACACATATCTCAAAAATTAAAAGGATTAACCTGGTTGTCTTTTATGTTAGATATCACACTGAGCACGAGCTGCTGAGATACCTTAGCAAGTTGCAATCAAGGGATCTTTCACTATGCCACAGTATGATTCCCCTAGGGTCTTGTACTATGAAGCTTAACGCAACTATAGAGATGATGCCCGTGACATGGCCAGCCTTTGCTGATATGCATCCTTTTGCTCCTACCAAACAGGCAAAGGGTTATCAAGTATGAACTATATCATTCAAAAATTTTGAATTGCGTATTTTCATCTTTTTAGATATTTGAAAGTAACATATCCTTTGCGGTCTTTTTCAGGAAATGTTTGAAAATTTGGGTGACTTGCTGTGTTCCATTACTGGATTTGACTCATTCTCTTTGCAACCGAATGCTGGTGCTGCTGGAGAATACGCTGGGCTGATGGTTATCCGAGCCTATCACATGGTATGGTTAAATAGTAGTCAGTCATGATTGCACATATTGTCAGTTCAATTTAGTTAAGCTTTACTAGTACCAGTTTCACCTTATGTACAAATGCCTAGTTATATGATTGAATTGACGTTCGTCAAATGTAGGCAAGAGGAGATCATCACAGGAACGTATGCATCATCCCTGTATCAGCACATGGAACAAATCCTGCTAGTGCTGCTATGTGTGGAATGAAAATCATTACTGTGGGCACTGACTCCAAAGGTAACATTAATATTGTAGAGGTGCGAAAGGCTGCTGAGGCAAACAGAGAGAACCTATCTGCTCTTATGGTAAGTAGTTGCAAATATAAAATTGGTTTATCTTAATGTGATCAAATTTACAAGGGATTATATTAATTCTCATGTTTTGTCTTGACCTGAATTTCAGGTTACCTATCCTTCAACCCATGGAGTTTATGAGGAGGGTATCGATGAAATTTGCCAAATTATTCATGACAACGGTGGTCAAGTGTACATGGATGGAGCAAACATGAATGCACAGGTATAGAGAAAATTTCGACTCGAGTCTTTTCTTTGTACATGGCCTATAAATTTTGCTGAAGATATATGAGGCTTTTTGCTTTGCTGCTCTAGTTTATCATTGATGTCAAAGTATACAAGGAAAATAAACAGCAACATCCAAAGCAAAACATATAAGATCCTAATTTTCTCAAAAATCCATATAGCTCTGGATGTTAATAAGTCTGTTGCTTCTTACAGGTTGGTTTGACCAGCCCGGGCTGGATTGGTGCTGACGTTTGTCATCTCAACCTGCACAAGACATTTTGCATTCCACACGGAGGAGGTGGTCCAGGAATGGGCCCAATTGGTGTGAAGAAACACTTGGCACCATACTTGCCTTCACACCCTGTGGTAAGCACCAAACTAGATGCTCAACTTTCTCAATTATTGCTAGTCTATAAGTTATAATGAATATTTGAGTGATTGAGTCAATACATTTCAAAAAAGTATAACTGAAATATTGCGAAGAATCATTGTCGTTCTTCGTTTGATACTTTGATGGTAATGTGCCCACTTTCTTATTTAATTGTGCTTGATTTGAAGGTGTCGACAGGAGGCATACCTGCCCCTGAGCACAGTCAGCCACTTGGTAACATTTCAAAGAACAAAAAGTTTAAACCTGGAACACGGAAGCCAACCACTAAGAGCGACAACTGCACTGAGGTTGATTAGATATCTATTTCCATTCCCATATTGCCCAAGAGCTTGACAGGTTGCACAGTAGAGAGCGACAGATGCACCCATGCTGAATCCTGCAACGCCTACTTTTACTGTAAAAAATGCAAGAAACATTACTTATCTTAAGTAGGAGAATGTCTATGCAAAATGGGTCAACAATATAAGCAAGAACTGTCTGATAATAATAAGTATAAAATATATAGTTTTGGAACAAGTGAATATTTCCGTTTGATGAAAGAACAAGGGCACATAATTTGGACCCGTAGATACTTATTGTTAAAATGTGCAGTGTATCTAGCAATCCTCGTGATTTAGACCCCACGCATATTAACTCAAAGGCATACCATTAGCAGGCTCACTAATTAAAGATTTGCAACATGTGTTGTTGAAGCATCCAAACTCATCGTATTTAAAACTTGGCACTTGTGATGATGAGTGTCAACTGCAGCCTGCAGGAGGCTTTGATAGTCCATTCGGCGTCAAAGACTTAAAGTTTACATGACTTACATAACTCGAAAACGTTGAGCAAGATATAATGACACTGAAAGTTTGGTACACTAAGAATTCAAAATATAAAACATATGGAAATGAGAACTCATTTTTTATTAACAGTCTCCCATCAAAATTTCACATCAGCCATGAACAAAAAAAGACACTTGATATATATCGAAATCGAAAGAGCTTTGGGTAGTATGTCAAACCAAATAATTTTGTACATCGAAAATATTATAAGTACATAACAATAACTAGCTGAATAAGATCATCTGTACGTTACAATGTAAACTATCTTGTATGACTTGATAATCTAAGTCAACATGAGAACAAACATTACTCCTTTTATTCTTTCATCTCGCCGCACCTTTTCGCGCCAAAGCAATCAAATCAAGAAGCTTTTTTTAGCTATGTCGCCATTAATTAGCTATGAATATGAATGTTAAGATTTTGTGCAGCCCGACAAAAGATTTGTTTATCAGGGGACGCAGCACGTGCACGAGCCCTCAGAATGTAATTATGATCATCTATTACTGCAGCAACTAACAACGTATACTCACCTGGAATTAGGAAATAAAGAGAATGAACGTTTAATCTCCTCGAGTTTTGGAGGAATTTCCACATTACCAAAAACATTATGCACTTGTTAAACCATGGATATTTAGGAAAATTACAAATATAGCTCTTACCAACCCATAGCAGTGTAGGATTGTTGCCTTCGATACAGTTTTGACCCGCTACATCTCGACATGTAATACTAAGACGCGTCTATTTGATTGTGCACTGTTAAGTTTATCTGCCTAATACAATTACAGTGTGGTTATTCATATAAAGAAAGCCATTTAGGCCGTTACCTTTCTCTAATATATGTACTATTGAGTATTGACAAAGATCGTATACAGCGAATACCAACCTTGTAGACAAGAACATGAACCAGGTTAAGTATTTAGGCAATAAAGGAGTACAAGAGGAATCAATCCCGCTATCAATTACTAATAAAAAAAAGTCAGTCAGAGGTTGGAAAAATTACCAGTTGATTGGACGCGTCACTAATCCCGCTATCAATTGCAGATGCCATATCTCAAAATCATCTACATGCACAAAAATGCGTTTGATTATTAAAAAATGTATATTTTTATGTAGTCGTTTTGTGGGTCCCACTCAGCTTATTTAGTGTATGGTCGTATGGATATGATATTATACCTACAACTTTAAGCATATAGTTAGATTGAAAAGTTTAGATGATATTTCAGACGAGCAATCAGCAATAGGCCATCCTTGTGATGATGCGAAATGAGAGCCCTGCAAATGAAGAAAACTAGTTTTCAATAAGCACCGGAATGGCAAAATTGGCTCAAAGGCAGATTGAGTGATGGGTCAAATGAGTCCGGGTGAAGATGGGTAATTTTACGTTCAGGGAGCAATGGGCCAGATCGGGTTTTAAAGATAAAGATACTGTACTAAACATGTTTACAAAATCATGACTAATCATAATCGCTTTCCTATTTTACTACTTTAAACACACATACAAGCACGTTCTCCTTCAACCCATATGAAAGTTACCCGTTTAGACACGTTCTCCTTCGACCCATATGAAAATCACCTGTTTAGACCTGTTATCCAACGCACAGATATTGCTACTCTTATAATATTGTCATAATTAAAACTGTTTAGTATAAGATTAAACTATTTAAGACATTCCACTTGGTTGTAGTCATATGGACATAATAGCAGAACATAAACATACCCTAAAGAATTTGCTGGCTGGAATTTTTAGAAGTATGGTCGTTGATACTTCAAACCTATTAAAAGAACTTTTTGGACATATCTTTTGCTCAAATAATATAAGAGGTCCAGGGTTCAAACCCCACTAGATTCTCTCATTTGGGGATGGTGGGGAAACGGTCGGAAAAGGTTTCACAGTCATAGATACCTCGGTTAGCCCATGTACATTTGAGTCAAAGACTTGCCCTCCCCGGATAACCTGAACTAGTAAACTTTATCCGTTTGGTTATATATTTTTGTGGAAATTTCGACCAGTTATAGATGAAATAAAAATCAAATCAACATACCCTCCTTCACGAAAGAAAACTATATCCCACACATTTCTAGCCCTAACTCGCACACTAAGGGGGTGTTTGGGTTAGCTTACTTTTCGAGCTTATGGGCTTAATTGATTTTGGAGAAGCTTTTAAGCCCATCTTTTTCGCTTATCATTAACTTATGAACATCCGTAAGTCATAAGCGATAAGCTCATAAGCTGAAAAAATGAGCTTATCCAAAATCAAATAAGTTAATAAGGTCGAAAAATAGGCTAATCTGAGCACAAAACAACTTCTTGGCTTGTGATATTATTAATGAAATACAACACTGTAAACACATGAATACATTTTTCTAGCTTATGAGTTTTTCAAGTTCAGCTTATTGGCAAAAAAAAAATGTTGCATGCGTGTGTATGTATGCGTTTTCTACATTTTTGTAATATTTTATCAAGATTCAGGGGAAGCTATAAACGATAAAAGCTAAAAGCTTGTTGCTAAACAAGCATACAATCCTAAAAGCTAAACGCTCTAGTTGTCGTAAAACACAACTTCAAATCCATCTAAGTGAATGGTAAAATGTTATTCATGGTCAACAACACACAACCCTAAAAAATAAGCTAAACCAAGCACCCACCTACAGGGGCGGAGACAAGGGTCATTTGACCCCCAAGCGAAAAAATTGTAGTGGAAATTCTTGAAAATGTTCGTGTTTTCTTTTTTATAATCTGCCCCTTCCCCCCCCCCCCCCCCCCCCCAAGAACCATTTCGTAGTGTAGTTTATAAAAACAGCGAGACCCCCGAGCGCCCCTGCCCACCAAGCTACTAGGTCCTTTAAAAAACATTGACACATAAATAAACAAGTAGCCGAAACAAAATTAGGTAAAGAAACTTACAAAGAGCAAGCAAAAAACAGGCTGAACAAAGTAGCATAGTTCCGACAATATCGTTTATTATTCTCAGTAACCCTCATAGCTCCTTGACTCCTAGACTTAGGAAAGGAATACGAATCAGAATACCTAATAAACCCCAAAGTCCAAGGTGGCGTATCACCTGCAAAATCCTCATTAGTCAACTTAGAAAAAGGGTTTATAGTCACATACTGAAAAAACACCAAACCACATTTCAACACATACCCATGACACTGCCTCCCAAACACCACCTCCCCTACATTCCCACACGCCGAGAAAACATTCGCAAATATAAATTCATTCCCCCCAAAACCCATCGTTTTAAAGAGCTTCAAAACCTCGTAATCATACCCATTTTGGTAAAAAAAAAACAGACATAAGCGAGCTATACGAAACAACGTTTCGTTGAGGCATTTTGTCAAACACTTTCTGGGCATAGTTTAGATATATGCTTCAAACAGATCATAAATCACATTTTAAACACAACTATTGTAATCAATTTTAAATATATCTAAAAGAAAGATTAATAAGAGACGAAAAGTGTTGATTTTGTACTAACCTGTGCCCACAACATGTTTGGATCGAACTACCAAAAAGACGGATTAAGAAAATGAAGGATCTAAAAACAAGAAGTTGGCGTTGGATTTTCTGGGTTTGAATTATTAATGGAGGTGAGGATGGTCGAGTTAATGAGGATGTGGGTTTGAACTAGATGGATTGGGTTATCAGTAAATGAAATTGAGGAGTATTAGTCCAATGTACAAGTCAATATGAGCAAATGTACAACTAACTAATGCATTTATTTTATATTTGTTAAAAATAAATACTATAAAAATAATTATTAAATTATAAAAATTATAAATTTTAATATTTAATTATAAAAGTACAAGTCGCTTAAATTGTACACTTACACATTCTTACACAATAGTGACAAGTCGCTTAAAGAGTACAATGACACATTCTTACACCAAAAGCATAAGTCGCATAAGTTTAATTAAAGTAGCATAATATTTTTAATATATAAAATATAATCAAAATATGTTACAAAAATAATATAATTAAAAAGTTGTATAATAAAATATTTTGAGTCGCATAAAAAGGTACCTTACACAATTGTACTTGTTTCTTACACAAATAGTACTTTTTTGGAAAAAACACAAGTCGCTTAGGTAGCATATGGTAGCATGGGTTGCATAGTGTAGCATAAGTCGCATCGGTCTATTTTGGGAAAATGTCAAAAACATGGGTTATTTTGGCAAAAGATTTAATTACAAGTCTATTTGGGTAATTATTCCAAAAATAAAATATTGGTCAAGTATTTAGACCATACTTATCAGACTTATCAGCATCAAATCACGCACTGATTGTCATATAATTCACATGTATTATATTTTCCCAAATTTATGGTCATTAATTTTAAAATCATAGAACAATTTACAGCGACATTATGGTACATTGTAGCTCCTCGTGTTTATTTTATCATCTTTTTTAAACAACTTTATTAAAGAGTTGCATTATTAAAACAACAATTAATTCATACAAGAATATGATTTACGTACCTTTTCTAACGACAAACTTCAAAATATAATTATTTTGGTCTACTCTTTCATAACCACAATGTATATATTGGTAATATTGCAAACACCATATTAATCTTTTTCGAATTTTAATCGTCCTTATTTACTTTATCTAATCGTCCACTGATACATTGCATGGCTGATGTAAACACTTTTTTTTTTACCATTTTAGCATAATCTATATCGACCTTTTAGAATAACTGTAAATTTTGATATCATATATTTACCTTGTATTAAATAAGGAGGATATTCTATTGTCATAGATAGACAATTTACTATATTTAACTCCAAACATTAAAATTTAATTAAGAAAATATTAAATTTGGATATGGCAATTAGTATCACATCAATATATGGACGAAAAATTTAACAACTTACACACGATCAGATATCAAGAACTTAGGTTAAGACGTTATGATAATTAGTTGATGGTCTATGTTGGTTTTTACGTACATATCAAAAATTAAAATAACTTCATGAGATGATAGGTAAAAATTGGGTCTGAAATCATGGGCGGACCTACATGGGAGCCGAGTGTAGCACGGGCTACACTCTATTTTAGGTCACGAAAGGTAATTTTTATAGAAAATAAGTCTTTTTCCGACACGTGCAACACCCATTTTTACTTAATTTGATACAACTTTATTACTAATAATCATAAAACAAATTTGTGCAACAACCAAAAATAAATCCTGGGTCCGCCTCTGAAACTTAATACTCCGTAATAAGCATGATATGTATTGTTATTAAAAAAAAATCTATTAAAAGAAGAAAAGAAAATACAAAACAATTATATCAAATTGCATACAGAACCGTGATTTTTCCTTTGTAGCTAATTTGAAGCCTAATGAGATCTAACCTATGATAGTTTCTGTGTAGACCAAGTTTTAGTACTTACGAGTAAAAATCAATACGCATTTGCATTCAGTAATAAAACTAAATTGGAGATTAAGTTTTATCTAAATAGAACAGAAAATAAAGATAACACAATAACAAACATTGTACGAAACATATGCATGTGATTATAGCCCGACGATTTGAAGAAAAACGTACCTCTCGTTTCAAAAACAAAAACAAAGAGTTTAACCAGAGAGCGTGCTGATAACGTGTTATGAATTGAGATAAAGAATAAATGATATTCTTCAATTGATATTGAAAGAGAGTAAATACAATGAGTATTTATAAGACAAAGATTAAGGTAAACCCTAATCACTATATGGGTCATAGGCCTTATTCTAGACATCCATAATTATTCATAATAACTTCATTTTTTTTTGTTCTGAATAATAATTCTAATGGGAGACCTCTTAAATTCACAAATGACCCAATATTCTAAATAGTTTCAATTTCATACCTTTTTCATCAATCTAAACAAAAATGATGGATTGGTAGACAATAATTTGATTGCGTCTTATAGAATCACATAATACGATTGTGAAGAATGGGTTTTAATTGATTCACTTTACAACGGACTATACATCGATACATATATAGGAGAAGGAAAAACAAACTACCTAGAATAGAACAACTAATTATGGAATACAATAAACAACATAAATCACGGGATTGCATCCCAATAATAGCTCTAGTCAACACTCCCCCTCAAGATGGAGAATGGATATCTATCATTCCCAGCTTGTCAAGAGAGCTATGAAAGACTCTTCTATAAACAGCTTTTGTTAGCATATCTGCAAGTTGGTCCCTTGAGTTCACATGAGGTAGTTCGATGGTTTTCCTTTCGAGATGGTCTTTAATGAAGTGGCGATCAACCTCAACATGCTTTGTCCTGTCATGTTGGACGGGGTTGTTGGCAATATTTATTGCTGCTTGATTATCTCAGTAAAGATGCATGGGGCTGGTTTGATCAATTTGAAGATCTCGAAGAATTCGTTTTATCCATAATAGTTCACAGACACCATGAACCATTCCCCGATATTCCGATTCTGCTCTTGACCTCGCAACCACCTTCTGTTTCTTGCTTCTCCACGTGACCAGATTTCCACCTATGAATGTAAAGTATCCGGATGTTGACTTTCCATCCGTTCGATCTCCAGCCCAATCTACGTCCGTATAACCACTTACTTGATGATCTTTTCTTTTTCCGAAAAATAGTCCTTTCCCTGGTGATGCCTTCAGATAGCGTAGTATTCTATACACTGCTTCCATATGATCTTTACTCGATGAGTGCATGAAGCGACTTACTACACTGACCGCATAAGCTATGTCTGGTCGTGTGTGCGATAAGTATATTAATTTTCCGACCAACCTTTGATACCTATCTTTATTCGTTGGAACTTGATTAGGATGAACCATGAGTTTGTGATTGGTTTCTATTGGGGTGTCAACCGGCCGGCAATTGAGCATTCTTGTTTCAGCTAATAAATCCAACACATACTTCCGTTGACACATAAAGATTCCAGCTTTTGATCTCGCCACTTCAATACCTAAGAAGTACTTTAGGTGACCAAGATCTTTTAGTTCGAATTCCGTTGCGAGGGTTAATTGGAGCTTTGACATTTCTTCTAAGTCGTTTCATGTGACGACCATGTCATCGACATACACAATAAGAGCAGTCACTTTTCCTTCATTTTCTTTAACAAATAGTGTGTGATCCGCATCACTTTTCTTGTATCCATTTCTTTTCATGAAGTTTGAGAACCGTCCAAACATGCCCGAGGAGATTGTTTTAATCCGTACAATGCTTTCCGTAATTTGCACACCTTCCCATTGCACTTTATACCCGGAGGGGGTTCCATATACACTTCTTCTTCTAAATATCCATTCAAGAAGGCATTCTTTACATCAAATTGTCTTAGAGGCCAGTCCCGATTTGCTGCTATGGATATGAGAATACGGACGGTGTTGAATTTTGCTACAGGTGCAAATGTATCTACATAATCAATCCCATACTTTTGGGTGTATCCTTTGGCTACGAGTCTAGCCTTGTATCGATCGATGTTGCCTGTTGGATCGAGCTTAACCGTATATATCCATCTACAACCCACTGTTTTCTTCCCAGGAGGAAGATTCACTAACTCCCACGTTTGATTTTTTTGAAGTGCTTCCATTTCTTCGTTCATGGCGTTCTTCCACCTTTCATCTTTCAAGGCTTCCTGTACATCTTCGGGATTGTGAATGTAGATAATTCTTCGACTAGGAGTGCATGAGACCTTGCTAAGCGATGAGATGAAACATAGTTACCAATGGGGTATTTAGCCTTTGTCATAAGATTGGGCTGGTATTGCTTTTTCGGTATCCCTCTATTATGTCTTATTGGGTATCTAGGTTCTGGAGGGTTATTAGTATCCTGCAAAACAGATACCTGTGCATCTTGCAAAATGGAAGCATTAGGAGTAGTGATTACCTCTGGATTCTCGACGGTGACGGGGTGTGTACTATCTCGGGATTCATTTGTGATGTCTTCACCATTTTGCTCATTATTCTGCTCAATTCCATCTTCGTTTTCCACATTCATTTCACCTTCAGATTCATAATCTGTAATTTTAGGTGCAAGATTCTCGACTGGTCCGCTATTTAGTTCATGAATTGATGCGCCATTTTCATCTTGATTATTTCCATCTTGACTTACATGTGTTTCATGTGTGGTTTCTTCATCCAACTTGTGTGTTTTCTCCCCCTGAAGAGAACACTCATGACCGAAGAAAGAAACGTTTTCATGGAAAGAAACATCTCGAGTTACGTACATTTTTTGAGTCTTTGGGTCAAGACATCGATACCCTTTTTTTTGTATCAGTATACCCCAAAAAAACACATCTTATTGCTCTTGCTTCCAATTTTCCCATGTTTTGATGGACATATGCAGTACATCCAAACACTCTTGGTTCAAGACCCGGGCTTACTGGTGTGTTCATGAGTTCTTGTAGTTTATGAAGCGGGGTTTTGAACTCAATAACCCGGGATGGGGTTCTGTTCATGAGATATGCTGTTGAGCGAACTGCTTCTCCCCAATATTCACGTGAAACATTCATATCAAACAAGGAGGCTCGAACAATTTCGAGGATTTGTCGATTTCTTCTTTCGGCAAGCCCATTTTGTTGGGGTGTGCCCGCACATGAGGTTTGATGCCTGATAAAGTTATCTTTACAGAATTTTTTCATATCCTCATTGATATATTCCCCTCCATTGTCTGATTGAAGCACTTGAATGTCACTGTGATATTGTGACTTTATAATATGATGTAATTCTTTGAATGCAAAATATGTTTCCCCTTTTGTTTTAAGTAAGGAGACCCATATCATTCGAGTACATTCATCGATAAACGTTACAAAATAACGTGCACCATTAGGAGCGGGAATTTTGGCCGGGCCCCATACATCGGAGTGAATCGTCATAAAAGGAACCTTGGCTTTATTATTGCTAGAAACGTATGATATTCGATGGTTTTTTGCCAATTCACATGTACCACACTTAAAATCAGTATCCATTACATTCAAAAATAAACTTGGTTTTAACCTTCTAAGATAACTAAATGATAGATGTCCGAGTCGACGATGCCATAACCACGCCATATTTTTATCAGCTTGATTTATTTCGGTGTGATAAGCTTGACCATGATGATGTTCTTCGAGATAGTACAGCCTCCCCCGTCTAGTACCATAGCCAAGAATCCGATGTGTCCTCATATCCTGAAATATGCATTCATTAGGAGAAAAGATTACATAGCATTTTAATGCTTCTGTGATTTGACTAACAGATAAAAGGTTAGATGAAAGAGACGGCACAACGAGGACACTATCAAGATCCATAGAATTCGATACTCTTGATGGACCTTCGCCTGTAACGGATGCTACTCCTCCATTGGCAGTACTAATATTAGTTTGTTTTGGGGGGGTTCATAGATTTTAGTTTGGAGGAATCATGTGTCATATGGTCCGTTGCACCGGAGTCAATAATCCAACTATTATTAGGAGCATAGTTAGTATTACACATACCAGAGTTGTTGATCGTTTTTGCGTGAGCAACGACAGAAACGTGTGGTTCTTCTTTGTTTGATGTGGCAATGGAAGCTTGACTTAACTTCTTTCGTGGTTTCTTCGTGAAATCCCACCATTCGGGATATCCGATAATTTCATAGCATCTTTGTTTAGAATGGCCTTCTTCTCCACAATGAGTGCAGGTATATGAGTTACCTTTGATGTTAGAGCTCTTCCCTTTAGTGGTACGGTTACGAGTGGCTAGGTGCACTATGCTGTCAGAGTCCGTTTTTTATTCTTCCATAGTGTGCCTTTGATTTTGATCTTTTCGTATATATGCATAACATGACTCCAAGTCAAGGGGTGGATCCTTTCTTAAGATATCACTTCTGGCCTCGTTAAATTCGAGATCTAGACCAGCCAAAAATATATGAACACGAAGTCGTGCCATGGTTTTGTTCAAGGACACTGTCTGGGCAACAGTATCTTCTTGAGTAGTAAGACGGGTATCAATTTCTTGAAATGGTCTCCCGTTTTGACGGGTAGTGAAAGATCTCCTGTTTAATTCGAATAGCTGTGTTTCATCAGTCCCATCATAGAAGGTTTTAGCAACAGCATCCCAGATTTCTTTTGCGGTTTTGAGTCGAATAAATCGCCGTATCAAGGATGGACTCATGGAATCAATGAGCCAACTTTTGACCCGGTTATTATCGAGCAGCCATGTTTCAATCTTTTTCTCGTCATCTTTCGGTTTCGGGGTGTCACCGGTGACGAAACCGGACTTGTTTCTTGCTCCAATACGCATCTCCATGAGTTGAGACCATAACTCATAGTTCGAATCATCTAAGATGACTCCCGTGGGAAACGGTGCATCTTGTACGTTTTGAACAATTACTCTGGGTTCATGAGAAGAACTTTCTGTGTTTGTCATTGTGAGGTGATTGGTTATGGGTGATTCAACTTTGATGGTACGTGATTCTCTGATACCATATGGAATCACATAATACGATTGTGAAGAATGGGTTTTAATTGATTCACTTTACAAAGGACTATACATCGATACATATATAGGAGAAGGAAAAACAAACTACCTAGAATAGAACAACTAATTATGGAATACAATAAACAACAACATAAATCACGGGATTGCATCCCAATAATAGCTCTAGTCAACACGTCTAACTAAGCATCATATAATATTAACAAGTACAAACCTATCGGTGGTACTCTTTTAATTTGCTCAAATGTTTATTTGTCTAATTTATTAATACTTAAACAAATGGTACGAAATCGTTGTTTCTAATATGTTGTGAACAGAATAACAGCAAAACTTGTCATAAGTGACATCATCTGAATAACCTACACATACGGTGAGTTATACATAAGCACTTATATATCATAAAGAAACAAAGTGACCAGAAATATATTAAGAAAATATAAAACATACCATTACCCTTTCTATGTCCTAACTCCTAAACACTTCGATGTCATAAAGAAACAAAGTGACCCAATGTATTAACTCAATACACAGCATCACGGTTTTTTGCTTCTGTAATATACTACAGTTTTTTGCTTCTGTACCTATAACATGCATGTTTTGTGCATGCATCGGCCCTTTCATAATGACATAATAGGAATTCCGTTTGGCGATCACCGAGAAAAACTTCAAGCCGATTATATCTGAATTCTTTAAAGAGAGCCATCACCTTTTGTTCATCCACTAACACATCAGGGCTGATCACAAATCCAGTTTCTCTATCTTTATAGGTTATAATCTCAGTCCCCAAAACCAAATCAGCTCCTAAGAGCATACCCAACACAATGAGATACATTTATATTGGTATAAACCATACTGCCTGCCACACAATGAGATACATTTGGGGCAAAATGATATAAAAATGTAATGAAATGATGCAAGTTTGAGTTAAAAGTTAAACACCTCTGATGACATTCATGAAAAAATTAACCGTAAAACCAAACGCTCGTATAGCGCAGATCAGCAGGTAAAGCAGTTTTGACAGAAACACAGTTAACAAAGTGCAAATGAAAACCTTGGACAGTCTACATCAGGTAACTATAATCTTAAACATAAATAAAAATCCTAGGACAGCAAGTTAAAATAATGAGAATGAAAACCTTTCTGCTTAAATGATTTCGGTTTCAAATAACTAACTTTTGAGAAAAAAGATTGAGAGCTTCAAAAAGAATACCACATTTAAGTTTTACTTTTCTGATTATCTAGCCTTACACAAACAGACTAATAACATTTATATGTGGGTCAACCCGGCTGACCAATGCTTTGACATATAGTGATTTATTACGCAAACCCGTTTTGACCCCATGCCAACCCACCCATTTTACCAATTCAAAACGTGGTGTTGAGGAATTTGAAGCAATATTAGACAACAACAAAGTGATTAAAGTTATGGATAGTGAAATCATTTCGTATCCACCTAAAAAATCCGAGTTAATTCAGAATAAAGGACCAAAAATTCAGAATTTGATAGCTACTTAAAAAGTAATCTTGCAGTTAGTATTAGAAGGGGTGTTTGGTTTTCTGAGATACTTCTGTAGCAAAGGGTGTTTGGTTGCTGCAACAGGGGCATTTGGTGCCACGTTTACAGCCGAAGCTAACTAAATGCTGAGACGGAGAATCCATCACCAAATACCGAGATGGAATTCAATGAAACTTTCGGAGCGTCTTCAGAACAACATAGTTTCACTATTGTTCTTACCTGTCGAAATGAGAAATTGTTTTAATCAGTATATAAGCCAAAAATAATTAAACTAAAAAACATTTTAGTCAAGAAATGCTAAATGTCCACATTGAAATATATTTGGTTATCAAACTGGTCAACCATAGCCTAATCCATGACCATAATGCTTTACAGTCATGATAGCCTAAAATGTCCAGCAGTCGATAATTAATTAATATTGCAAAGTAAAACGGTGAGCCCTGGACTAACATTTAAAAGTTGATGCAAATGAAAAGGTGAAACCTTACCAATATTAGAGATTGGTCTTTGGTTTACCAACAGCAACAATACACCTTTTGACTGACCGCATTATGACAAAATCCTCTGCAGATTTCTGTCATTCAGATCAGATCATTAGTTCTGAAAACCAATCGCGACGACGGCGGAAGCAGAAATGGTCAAAAACGGTTGTGTGGTCATGTTGAGTATTCCAAATCGCCTTGTCTAGCTCCTTTTTAATAAAATTCACATCCGTCACTGTCAAACCACGTTTTAAAACATTGATCAGAACTACCAAGAATACACATACCTGAAAAAGGTTTAGATAGTCAACACGGTAAATATGATCACCAGACAAGATTAACATGTATCCTTGTTCTTGCATCCTACAGGAACAAATACAAGAAACATTGATTTGTCTGTTCAATCAATATATGTTATTGAGAAAGAAGTTTTCTAAGAATTTGCTAAATTAAGTTCAATAAAATCACATACGGAACTCAAAAACCCATGGGAATTGTCTCGCGGCATCTGCAGTTCCTTTGATTAAGGAAATCTTTCAATGGATAAACCTCACTTTAACTCAGCACACAGGTCATCAATCTTTTGATGGATAAACCTCACTTTTCTAATTCTATTTACCAAATATCAGAGCAAAGATTTTCTGATATCAAAATTCCTAATTAAATAAAAAAGATTTCACATACCTCATAAGGGCAGATCATCTGAGTTTGTATCCAGCGCAGCAGTGAACCTGTGTGGCAATCCTCTACGTCTATCTGTGTAGCCTCATCAAGATATTCGAGTTCAGCTATATTCTTTTGCCTCTGGAGTTCAGCTATCTCCTTCAACTGAAAAGGCCAGGTATGAATAATAGCTGATGCAATTTCAATAGGGATTTTTAAAATGAAAATTTTACCTTGTCAAGAAAACCGCCTTCAATAGGTTGGATATTCTTTTTCCTTTTTGTTCTTGTTATCATCCTCGTCAGGTGATTCAGTCCCATACATAGCTTAAAAAACAAAACCAAAACATACAGGCTTTTTCATTTGGAAAAAAAGAGACCAGCACAGTAGGACACACGATAATTGACAATTAACGTATGTGTCTTTGTGCTTAAAAAATTAAGAGACAAATATTTGGCATTTCCTTTTTAAGTAAATTTGGCTCTGATTATCACACTTTAGGGGTATTTGCAACACACAAATATAAAGTTCCATACTATAGGTAATAAGACAACGCATATATTTTGATAAAAATGATTTAGTTTTAGAAAACATGGTAGAAATATTTGAATGGTTTGAAATAGTGATATTAGCAGAAGCACACAACAAAGAGTATTGTCGGGATACCTGAGTACATTAATAGAGGCATCCTCTCTTTCCACCTATTGTTCTAGGTGGCGATTGAAACGCCAAATCCTCATGCACCACTTGACTCAGTATGGTTGTACTAAGCCTTCTTGATCTCTCATTTTAAAATTCATTGGCTACAAAAATGATCCTGGAATTTAATACAACCGCACCTTTAAAACCAGGAGATTAGTTTATAAAAAGATCAATTAAGAAAAAAGATGCTCAAAACTACATTACACCAATGCCTATAACACAATTCGTGATAGACTGATAGGGTTAAACAAAAGAGCTCTTCGAAACTGTAGCGGTGTTTGGAAGACTGTATCTTCAGCTTATGCTTATGGCTCTATGTACTTATTTAAAGGAAAAGGCAACGACAGTAATGATCAACATATTTCATAATGCGAAGAGCCTTAAGATAGCTACATTATGGACCATTACAAGTTATCATAGATATCATAGTTATTCACTTGTCGCGTATTGTGAAGATCAAGGAGGACTACGTTACTGATATCTGATCATCAGAATCTGATATTCAGTAATTAATATATAGTCTTACACTACTAAAGTTTCATTAACAACATAACACAATCTGGGTAGTATGCGGAATATAGTCATATACACAGGATATGAAGAACCTGGCTGCACATATATATTTCCCATCTTTTAACAATGACTTATAGAAACAACCGTATAACAAATCACCATGAAGCGTCGCACACGTGAGTACTTGGTTATAGGGACTAAGCACGCATCAGTTTTGTTCGGTTCAGTATGTTTTTGCACTATTTGTTCTCAGATACGTAGCTCTTAAATGCAAACACATTAACATGAGTAAGGCTTTTATAAAAGACTTGGAGTTTACCAAGTCTTTGTAAAAATCCTTTTCAAAAAGTCTTAAGTGCAATGCTATAAAATACCTCCAAAAGCTTATTAGAATAGTAAAAAGTCATTGCTTGTTAGCACGCACTGCTTACCACACGATGAGAATGCACGCCACGACTCAGTATGGAGGTTACTCGACTAAAACTTTGGTAACACGCTTGACCCACATATTCAATATCACATACTTTCATTCTAGCATACATGGCAAACATAAGGACTTAAATTCCCAGACTCTGATCCAAAGTACTAAAGTAGTCCTGCTACTGGGGTAGGTAGAAAGGCCATAAGAAATAGGTAAATTTTAAACATCAGCAGTAGGTCAAGAAGTGAATAGTGTGTTAAGACTATATTCATACTAATGAAGATGCACTTTCCAAGGACTTTATGAGTAAATTAAAAGATGGGCGGGAGTTTAGAACTGGGACTCATTAATGTTGCAACATAGATAAAACCCATATATACTTCGTTTGTAAACTTTGCTTTTTTTTCCACCAAATGTTGCAGACTGTAATATAAGTGGTCTGACTTAATTCAACTAATATGATGTCTTAATAAACCACGTAATAGGATCTTTTAATGTGTTCTAATATTTGTATACACGGCATGTAGCTATTCGTAGTAGTCTTAGTTTGTAACACGTGATGGGTTTCAGCAGAAACAAAAAATACACCGTAATAGGTGTATATTATATTGCTGCAAAACTGATACACTCAACGGATCACGACGACTATTTTCTGGAAGAAGGAAAGTAATTTGTAATTATTCAATAAAGCTTTAAGGTACCAATTTTGTAACTTATGTGCTGAAAATTTCTTGGTTTGTCAGACGGTTAGGATGCTGGAAGCCCTCAGCATAATATTTCTTAATAACAGGAATTCTTAAAAATAAAGTTAAAAATCCAACATAAGATCTTCGAAAGAGAGGGTGAATATGATGGTAAATTTTTTGGCTCAAGATTTATACAAATCTTACCACAAAAAGACGTTTATAGACAGGCGTTGAATACATAAGCTTTTGGGTTAAACCAAAAAGACGTAAATTGAAAAAGGGCTATCGGTTAAACCAAAAATGGGTGATGCCTTGCTTTTCTGGAGCAGAAACCTGATGGATCTGTAGATCATTTAAGCTTACATGAACATTTTATCAATCGATCTACGTAATCATGATACGATGAGTGTTTTGGGTAAACATTTAAAACAGATTCGGGCCAAAATAGGTAATGTTTGGGAGTCGGGTAAAGAAGAAATTTAAATATATTACGGAGTATTAGTTCTCTGCTTCACTTTACTTCTTAGAGATAAAACAGAACCTGAATTGACCACACTTGAATTGTATGATAAACTGTTTAATGGTGATATCTTTTCATCACATAAAAATAAATAACTATCCAGTATTAACATTTGTTTGAAAACAAATAGATATTGATACATTGTTGTATTATTTTAAACATGCTTTTTCCTGGTACATGGTACATGAACACTGCTAAGGAAATCAGTAAGGGGATCGTGTTGTGGGTGGAGACAGAGGACACTGAAGCTGTTGTTGAAACAGCTGCCAAATCTGGTGATGTAGCTGTAGCTGAGGGTGAATTGACCGAGGGTGAAGGTAAAGGCTCGAGTGATTCTAAGCGCGTGGGAATGGTCAAGGACCCCTATGGCATAATCTAGGGCTTCTACACCCCTACTGCTAAGAAGACTGCTGACGTGGAAGCTTAAGAGCCGTTAGATGAATATGCATTTACTTTTTACATATATAAGCTTAACCAAACACCCCCCTTAAAAATGGTTTTGTATTGGACGTGCTGTATTATATGTAAATTCGTTTTGTGATTTGATTCAGATGGAGGAAGAATAATTATGATAAGATAGATGCAAACAGGACCAAACATTCTGTTACCGAGCAAAAAATAAGGAGCAAGATTAATGAAAGATATCTCTATTTTGCTTCTTTATTTTATGTACTATGTCGATATTTGAATACTTGCTAATGAGTATCCGATTATTACGTTTTAAGTCATAGCATATATTGAGTATCTAGTGTGCAATGGTATGTTTGCAAATTAGACATTGACCTCATGACTAATTAAGGGAAACATATTTATCAGTTATTTCTTACAGAGATAGGGAAATAACCATATAAGATAAGATATATGATAAATAAACAAAAGGTTGCTAAATTTAATACCTCCAATTGCTCATGCAGTCATTTTTGCACCTCCATCTGTAGCTTCTGTAATCTGCATTCCACTATAGAAAAAAAGAGCACACAGATACTGTAAGCCCTTTAAGATATAAATGTGCAAAGCGACTTAATTTTATGCAGTGTAAAGTGTAAACTATGAATGCAAAATCTCTAAACTACATATACTTGAAGCAATAAACTCACAATAGGATATATATACTAAAAACAAACTAAGAAAGAAAAAATTTACGATGATCCATCCAAACAGGAATGCATGTTACCCGATCCTTTCTGGTCAACCGCTTTTCCTCGCATAAAATCTGAGCATAATTTATCAGCACACTTTTTGCTTATTCAGCTTATACTATGGTAAATGTGGGGAATCTTTTATAACACTGATTACTTTATAATGTTATGTCATACTTATTAACTGCTTGGCGTATCGTTGTTGTTGTTGTCATACTTAATAAAGTATGCTAAGTTTAGTTTTAAAAATAAAATACCTTCATAAGAGGAATCTGGGAGATACGTTGACACTCAATATTTCTGGAAATAAGAAGCACGTAAGTCAACAAAGTAACATTGTAATAGCATTTTAACCCACGTGATCTGTCTGGCTGCAAATGACTCTTCACATGATTAATGGTTAGTCCTTTGAACACTCATGACTGTAAGCACAATTTTAGAGTAGCCCCTGATCATTGTTAGTTTTTTTAGGCATGCTTAAGTTTGAGTCGGCTGAGGCATTGCCCCCATCTCTATAACAGAAGCTCTTAAGATCCCTTCTTTATCCTTGAGCCGATTGACATTACTACGATTGGCTATTCAAAGGGTTTCTCGAGCTTCTTCCAAGTGTTCTAGGTTCTGGGAATAAACTACAGTAACTTCACTAATCCTAAATTATAAATGACGATAAACTCACAGCTTGTAGGCCAATCAGCTTTATCGGCTACAAAGTTCTTGAGTAAATTGCAGTAACTTTGCTTATTATCCTAATTATCATCATCCGTATATCATCCTAGTCTATAAATTACACTAACGCTTTTAAGTAACATCACTAATCATCCTAATCTATAAATTACAGTAACTTAGGGGCGTGCGAACCGATCATCATTATCACTATCAATTATCAACCTTCCCTAAATAAAGACAGTAACTTTACTAATCATTCTAATGATAGATTACACTAACCTCATAGCTTGTAGGCTGTCATTTTTTCCGGTTATCATCATTTGCGAGTAAATTACAGTAACTTTACTAATCATCCTAATCTATAATTTACAGTATCTTCGGGCGTGCGAATCGTTTCCATCTCCAGATCGAAACCTATAGCCTTGCTATATCAGCTAAGCATCACGGTGTTCTATTACATACAGGTAAACATTTTAGCGAATACAGCAAAGCACCTCAAGATAGTTCTGACGAAGCCAAAGCACCAACACCATATACTTCTCCATCTCCGACTTCTCTTGGTGGCTCCTCACCTGAATCGTTTTTTAAAACAGAAAACATCACGAATTAAACAAACGTACTTTTAGCAAATACAGCAAAGAAAATAATATAGCAAAATAGAGTCTTACCATTTCAAATGACAGAGTGTGAAAATTTGATTTTAGATGAATGAGTCAAGACCTTTTTTGATAGATAAACAGTTAGAAGAAATTACATACCGGTAATTTTCACTGGGCCATTAATTGTACAGCCACCTCAATTCCTGCAAATCCACAAACATTAAAATAAAAAAAATTAAAAAAAAATTAAAAAAAAAAAATAAATAAATAAATAAAATAAATAGACAGAAGAAAATTACTAAAACAAAATTATGTACCAGGTACTATTTTTTAGTCCATGAAGTTTTGTTATCATCAATTTTCCGGCGAGTTGTGTCATCTCTGGCGAAGCTCCCTCTTTTCGGCAACGGTGTAGTTTGACACCAGGGGTATTATTTATCTGCTATATTAGTAAGGTAACCAAAAGTGACCCTTTTAATTTTACTACACTTGCCCTTAATTTTATGATTATGGTGCATAACCGGTTATGCAACTACACTTACCATTACCCTTAATTTTCGTCACCCGTGCATCAATAATTGGCTGTTTCTTTATCAAACCCGCTTATTTTCGTCATGTAAAAGTATTTCCAGCAAACTACAAACCGAAGGAACAAAAACTGTGACCACAATTTTCATTTAGACATTTCGTCAAACCTTTTGTGTGCAACTAATTTCTTTTACAAAAAGAACACCAAATTACATAAAGCATCAAACTTTTCAATACCCTTTTATCAGGAACCATATGTATGTGTAATTTCCCAGACACTTTTAAGGATGGAAAAACTGAGAATGTAAGCATCATTGATCGGCCAGGGTATTGCTCTCTGATCTCTGAAATCCAGAGAGTCCTCATCCCAGAAACTGTACTGCCTCCAAGTGAATGGCATACCTGAAAACCAGTGATAATGTTAACCAAATACAATTAGTAGTCTCGAAGTTTAGTTAGATAAATCTCAGCAGTTAATTATTGGTTTTCTGGACTGCAAAAGGAGAAGATTGTGGTCAGTTTCGTCTTAACTAAACTCCTTTAATAAAGAAAAGACTAAAGGGTTTTTAGGTTGGTGGCGAACCTAATTCAGAATATTAGGGTTTATGTTTATAAACCATTTACCTGATTAGTTTCTGTGTTCAGAATCAATTAAACCTACAACAACAGAACGTTCAATCATATTAGGGTTTATGTTTATAAACAATTGATGACATACCGACTTCTTTGATGATGGATCAGTTATTTGATTCAAGGTTTAAAAGGGTTATCATGGATGTCAAAAGAAAACACCACAAAATATATGAATCTGTAATATGATCATTAGGGCTTTGAGAATTAAGGGAAGACCTGAAAAATTAAAACAGAAATAAATATAGCCATTGTAACACAAAACATAAGAATTTAAAATATACACGTAGTAATGCAAAAGAAAACAGTCAAATGGTGTTTTAAGGTTTTAGGGTTTGCAAATGGATGTTGAGAAAATAGGGATGAATATATTCCGTTTGGTATATCTAGGATTAATTTTATAATTTCGGAATGGATGTATTTGTGTGTATCTTTTAGAGGAATTATTATTAGAGTTTTTAACAAGAAATCACTAAGAATTAGTTAGCATAGTTGGTAAAGTTGCTTGGACCATAACAAACAAACCTGGGTTCTATTCCTGTCACTGGCATTTTTTTTAATAAATCTCGAGAATTTTATCAAAACTGTGTTATAAAACGCGATTTTAAAAGCAGCGTTTTCAAAATGCAATTTTCAAAACTCTGCGATTACATATCACGAAAAATGTGAAAAATTGAGATCTTTTAGGGATTTCTGAAATACTATTGGATAATAGTTACCATGTCACATACGACTGGAATTAGAGGTGTGGTATCAAGTCATACTTATATATATATATATATATATATATATATATATATATATATTGTCATTTGGCAGATTCGAACTTGGGTTTGACTGTTTATACCAAACGCTCCAACCGTTAGAGCAAGTTGGATATCCTGGTGAACTATCCAAAACAAAGTTGATATAGTGACATAAACATCATCAGCTCCACTTACAAAATCTCTTTCGTGATGTAAAATTTAAATATATCAAATCTTCTCTATCAATAACCCAAATCAGATTATACTGAAGAACCCTAAACCCTATTCAATTCATATTATTCTGAATCACAAATAATTTCAGGTCCATCGCACCATGATCGAATCTATCTTTACAATTAACATCTTCTAAGGTAATTTATACAATTGAAGGAGGTCGACCCGATGTTTCCAAAATTAAATATATCATTAATGTAACAATATGTTATCGAAATTTATCATATATGATTAACTACGATTGATCAAATTAAGTTTCTTTTAGAAATATTTAGTTTGTGAAGTATATAGATTCAGTAAACAATGCCTCTTATCGAAAAGCAAACACACAACTCTGTTTCTCTCTATACCTATTTTGTATAATGAACACGGGAATGTTATTTGACGCGAATAAACGATGAGAGGTACGAAACCCATAATCATTCGGTGTCAGGGTTTTGAAACCCTAGCAACACAGCAAAGGTAAGAATAAACCTTAATGATAATATTTGGTTATATGATTTTTCTGCCCGTCTAAAATCCTATCGGTTTTTCTGCACAAATGAAAATTGGACTATAGCTTCCACTAGAAAATTGTCATTGGCTTCATAATAGTCTTTGGAGGTAATCTTAAATTTAGTATGTTCGAATTGATTCGAAGTGGGTTATTGTGTCAATTTTTATGTATGACTGCAATCATAAATTCCAATTATTGATTTTAATTCTTGATTTAGGACTTTAGAATGGTTTTCGTCTTTGCCGATGCGCCAGTTGTGAGAGGCTTCTAAGAGAAGAGAATCTATTTTAAGTGTGAGAGAACAAATTATTCCTAAACTCCCGATTGTGAAAAACAGTATGTGGAAAAGCATAAGAACTTAAAGAAACAAGTTACTAACGATGTCACTACAAAAGCCAGCAATAAAGAGGAATCATCTTCAGAGGCTTTAGTAGCAAGTGCTACAGGATCCAAACCTGCTACTGCATATACTCTTAATAAGCTCCAATAGCTTGGGGGCTGTAGATAAAAAAGAAACGAAGACGCCCGAATACAGTACACATGTAACTCACCCGTGCAATATCTATTTGTCTCATTTGCTTTCAGCCAGCTAATGATTGCTGGTATATACGTATCTGTCTTCTTGAAATTTGTTTAGGGTAAATGACTGATGTGCAAAAAGAGTAGTGACATCATTATTCTGGATGATAACTTCACTTCTGATGTAAAGGTGATTAATTTAATTTTTTACATGTGGTTTAATTGGTTCAGCATAAATTGCCATAGCACTAAATTAATTATACAATGATGATAGTTGATCATTCTAGTCTGTCCGCAACAAACCAGGTCGTAAGGTGGGGTAGATCTGTTTATGCAAATATACAAAAGTTTAATTCCAGCTCACAGTCAATGTTGCAACCCTTATCATCAATGTCGTGGCTGCGGTTTCTTCAGAAGATGTCCCCCTAAACGCAGTGCATGTCTTTTCCATATTCCGTATCATGTGTTCAAGTGTGCAATTTGGGAAAACAATTAACAAGTAACGGATTGACGTGCAGGTTCGTTGGGGTCATTATGATTCTCATGAAACTGAATGTTACATGAGAGCCAAGTTCTTGGACTACACAACAGACATGTCTCAGCTTCTACACCCCCTTTTCTCCACGTTTCTTTAGATGAAATATTTTTTTGTTAATACTTTGTGGTAACAGTCATTGATTCAATTTACTGATGCGGATACTACTTTGTCAGCGATGGAAGTGTTGGATGGAACAAATATCCCGAGGCATTTTTCAACACTCATTGTTTCATATTTTTATTTGTTAATTCACTTCTAAATTTTGAAGTAGCTGATTACTTAATAAAAGTTTTGCGCATTACATACTCTGCTCACACATCACAGCAGGTTTGGCAGTTTCATCCTTTGATTTTACTATTATTATCCGCGTAGTTATGTGGTGTAAAGGTTCACTATACACCAGGCTATTGCTTATAGGGTAGTCATATGGTGTAAAGGTTGCCAATTTCATACCTTATGCAGTCTGTTTAAATGTTAGCATAATTAGCTAAAAAGTCCATTGAGCTTAAGGTACATGGAATACTGCATTTTACCGGTACAAAACCATAAGCAGTACTCCCCCTTAAAGAAAACGATTCGGTTGGTTTGCTATTGATATAGATTAAAGACCGAACCTTTCTGCGAAAACGTTACGAAAATGATCTACCTTCATCTTTATGTAAATTTTTATAAGAAGGGTATCTGTGTTTACATCTTAGCCCTTTTTTTTTGATAAAATCTTAGCCCGTTTTGAGTCGTTAGTTGTTACCCAACATATATATCTTGACACCATCTTTGATGAACTCTATATGTGCAAGAATTTCTTGAAAGAAGAAGGCAAAATTCATACCAAATGCACATCAGCCTTGAACTTCTGGAGGTTGTACACCTGATATGTGCCATGCTGCTTGAGGCTTCTAATATGGCTGCAAATGGCCACGATGCAAGGCACAAAGTCATAAGAAAGACACTAAGATGATTACTTGAACATAATGACAGACAAACTTTCACCCCGGCTCCCCTGAAAATGTGAGTTTATGGCTGCAACCCGATCCCTTAGCAAGTGTGACTACCAGAATTTTACCTTACAATTTGATAATTAAGTTTATTGTATCCGATAATCAATAGAAGTTGTGTATCTCTATGTTATAATCTTAGTAATACGAACAAAGTTGCAAAAATAAAATAGTAAGACCGGAATCAGTTTGCCCAACGCCCCCATAATAAGGTTTGATAATGGAAAATTAATTGCCTAAGTTATGATATTCAGTACCTCATTTGCTAAAACATGGCCTGCATTAGAATTGAAAATAACACCCTTATTTTATTGGTATTCCAATAAATTTGTGTTGTTTGTTTCTCAGGAATGATGTATTAGATAAAAGCGCGGGTGGTTGATCTGTGTGTTGAAGATAGCAATGCTATGTACAAGTTAGAAACAAACAACAATAAATTTTATACATTAGCCTTCGTCTGCAGGTCATTCTGGCTCATCTATTTGCAGCGCGTATTCAGGAACTACCATGTAATACTCATATTGGCTTTTTAAAAACACATTTTGAATATTTTTGATAGAAAGTCTGATATGTGCATTGTATGGTGGCGTTAATCTACAAAGATTTATTTCGAATGTGTATTTGAATGAGTCTACTGCAATCTGAATTAAGAGTTGCTTGGGTTTGTTATATGTATACAACATCTAAAAAGAGTTCTATCACTAAACATTGTTTTCCCACAAGAGCTTCTTGCACAATCGATAGTAGTGTATTCATCACGAGTGATACATGTAATACGTCTATGATGCGCTTGCAAATTATGGATAAAACACCTGGTTCGTTTGAAATGCTTATCTTATGCACTCAACTGTTGTTAGGTGCATGTAGTAAACGGTCTAAGATAAATATCAAATCACTCACTTTTGAGTCACTAATAGGAACCACTTCTACTTACCTGTCGCATGCTTCTGAAGCCTCCTTATTAACTAGCATTTTTCCAATGGCATCTTCAGGTATCTCTCTCAAAATCAAAGTTTTCTTTGTTTCCTTTCATAAAGAAGAGGAAATTAATTGTCATAAAGAAGCGAGAAGGTGAAGTTCCTAATACTGGAGCGGTAATTCTATATACTGAAAAAGATTCACCCTAATAAGGTGGTTATACATAAATGTTACGAAAGGGTGTTTGGAAGTGCGTTTTGCGATAATCAGGTTAGATTGTTATAGTCAATCTATGTACGGGTCATATCATCAAATATCATTTTTAATCTTCAGTAAATTAAGTAAACCCAAAAACACATGTTTCTGAATAGGTTATACTATGAACAAGATGGTTTCCCCTGGAGACCATCACCAAGAAACATTAGATCCTTTTAAAGTGGTTGATAGTATGTCAGAGGTTGTGCAAATTTCTACGGGTTTCATTATCTTCTTTTCCATTCTTATATCCGCTCTTACATACTATTGTGATGTTACCTTCCTATATTTAATAGATTGATTTTGGTTTGTAGGAAAATTTGGAGTGCTGTTTGCATCAATTCCAGAGCCTATTGTAGCGGGATTGTATTATTTGTTCCCTGACATTTAATCCATCATTGGGTTGCAGTAAGGTACTACCTATGTAAAGGTACCATAGATGTAAAATATATTAGTAATATTGGCTAAATTACTGGAATTGGTTCTAATCATTCTCATTTTCTCAAAATTAAGGTTCGAAGGCCATTGCGGCTTTAATTGTTCACATAAGGCCGATTGTATGCGAATCCAAAAGTTTTATGATTCATTTGTTGTAGTAGAAACTATCAAAGATCTATTTTCACAATGCAGGGGAAAGATACTCGAGATAGAATGGACATATAACCTTGGAAAAGTTAATATTTGGAAGGTTAGTACAAGTATCTGACTAGGAAAAAAAATTACACTATATTATAAGTTTATAGAAAAATTTATATATATGAAGTGAATGGTGAAATTTGCATTGATAATTGATATAAAGGTGAATCAGCAAGGTCTCCTTTACGTTGAAATCGGATCCCTTTACTGCATCACTTTGTCTATCCAAATGGTGGTCATCGATAATTACAAATACTTATTTCACTTAGTCATGTTATAACTCAAGGTCTGATAATTGTTACTGGCATGGACGTTTAGATGCTGGTGGAGACAATAGGTAACTCGCAGATTAGTACAACACATGTCTCTTCTAGCAATGATGGTTTCTGATTATGTTTGGTTTGCAGCTATATATATATGCCTTTTTAAAGCTGCATGAGCATATATGGAACTGATGTTAAGGGGGCGTTTGGATTAGCTTATTTTACACGTTTATTAGCTTCTTTAAATTGTGTAGTTATAGCGATTCAGGTTATGATAGTTGTTTAATGGATGTTGTTTGTGTAGCAATGGGAGGAAGTTACGCAGAATTGTGGATACATTAACTAGGAGTCTCACTCGATGCTTGGAACTACGTTTACTGGTAGCCACACTGTTTGTAATTAGAGCAATATTATGCAGCGACGGGTAATAAGTGACGATTTTTTAGCAATCGAATTAATGTTAAAATATAAAAAAAGTTGAATTAAAATAAATAAAATCACTAAAAATGAAAAAAAACAAAAAAAATTTAAATATATCAAAATGGATGTTGAATTAAAGAGAATAAAATTTAAAAAAATATGGTGAAATTAGATTATGAAAAAAATAAATGAGTTGAAAGATATTTTAATTTAAAAATAAAAATGAGTTTTTAATAAGTTGTTACAAAAGAAATGGATGGTCAAGATTTGAAGTTAGGTTTGGATTAAAAATATGTTTATCTTAATTTTTGGTTTAGAGTTAGGTTTGGAGTCAGGATGTGTATATACACCCTTTATAGATAGTATAGATAAATAATATTTGAGGAATGGTTACTAATACAATTCCTATCAGGGTAGGGGAGTCACATGTACCTTTTGTGACAGTTGGGCACACATGTTTATATGCCATTAAACATAGTGGTTTTTCAAGTGCAACCAAGAACAAGAGTGCCAAGTCTGCTAAGCAGCCTACATGTTTGATGACCACAAAGTCATTTACTATGTTGTGCCAAGGTAATTGATTATATTCATTATACAAACTCATTAGTACTAAATTAAAATATTATTTATTTACGGTATACTAATGTACTGATATCTTTTCAAGTTTTTGGATTAAGTTGATTGTAAGGGTCATTGGAGAAACAGGTTCAACTCTTTTGGTAAGCATACTAATGTCAACAAGTTGTCCAGAGCATAATATATTAAGCATCATTATTAAGGGTAAGTAATCTATCTATCTTTCTTTTTCAACAAGGTTTCTTAGGGGAATCAGGATGGTGTACGGTACGTATTTTCTCTTCCTCTTAGGTTTTAAGGAAATTGTGACGTTGCTAATTATGTTAATCTGAAATGATCTTCATAGACCTTCCCCAAACCTCCCTGACCAACAACTGACGTATCGTTAATGGTTTTGGTATATATATTGTGCAACCACATTAAAGGGAAAGGATTACAAGTCATTGTACAATGACGTTAATAAAAGCATTTGATGAACAAGGCAAGGTACATATATGTGTTCAAGTTGATGAACAATGCAAATTAAGGCATCCTATATGAAATTGCAGGCTTATTATATTATATAAAGGTGTCGTAATCAAGCAAGCGGATTGGGACTCATCAAAAGTAAGGGCCGACGTTACACAAGATATTAATTCACATATTTCTAATGTCCGCAATGCTAAAATATCTGATCTTACTTCACTATATAAGGTAATAAAAAAAGTTTGAACTTTGTTGATTTTTTGTGAGATTTGTCTTAACCCAATGATTTGTTTGCAGTCCAAGTTGAAGGCACATTATATTATAGACCTATTGAAGCTCTTCTAGAAGGGGCTGCTGAAGATACTTGGCGTGCGATTAAGAAACTTCTTCGAAATGAAAATAAAACGACTGTCTTTGAGTTTATTGATGCACTTTCTGGCTATGAATGGATGAAGACGCCAAGAAAACTCATAATATTCAACATTGGAGAATTGTGCAATAGACGTAGTTGTAGGAGAGGCTAAAGAAGAAGCCAGTAAAGTTTTACACGACATGAATGAGAAGTACTATATGAAACCAAATGAACTAAAAACGGCATGGGTCAAATGTGCCTTACAGAGTTACAGGTGAAACGGGTTAAAACTATCAAAAAAAATTTAAAGTGTATTACAAGCTTCTAAATTGGATTACTGAATATTTGCAAGGTTTCTATAATCATAAAAGGTGTTTCCTCTTTTTCATTTTTTTAACAAACAAACTGTCAGCAAGTAGTGGACAATTGGAAAAAAACGTAGAAGTGATTTAGCTGTTACTTCAACATCAATAAAGTACACATCAACATGGCCAGTCCGGGGGTGGGCGGAGCGGACGACAACCCAGACATCAACCGTATATAATACGGTGAAACTTTCTGGTGGAAATTAGCATGAAAGATTGTCTTTGATCCTATCACTTATCAAATATGAGCTAAAATGGTTAAAATAAGATGATTCGACCATTTGTATTAAATACCGCAGACCACCATGTGAAGTAGAGGTAAAAAAAGTGTATGACGGGGAAAAAGAAGATCATTTGAGACTATTTTATATTCAACCTTATAGTTGTAACTTTCACATGTTACTCCAAATACTATTTTTTACGAATAAATGTTATATTTTTATCCACTAATTTGTATGCAAATTAAAATTAAAATTATAAAAAGTTAAATCTAAACAAATAAACTCACTAAAAATGAAAAAATTAAAGTTTAATCAAAATATATTAAAATGGATATTAGATTAAAGAGCGTGAACTTTTAAAAAATATAGTGAAAATGAGATTATAAAATAAATAAATAAATAAAAAGATATATAAATATAAATATAAAAGCTTTTTTGAATAATTTTTTGCAAAAATTGTTTAAAAAGTTTGTTATAAAAGATGGACGGATAAGATTAATTTCTAAATTAAGAAATGTCAGATGCTGAATTTTTTTAAACTTATAAAATAAAAAGGTTTAAATGTTTTATAAAATATTATAGATAACAAAAAACAAGAAATTATTTACACTATAGAACTGATGTAATGATATATATCTTAAGCAATCAAGAAGGTATAATATGCTTACGAATGTTAATATTTTTTTATAATATTTTTGATACAAAAATAAAATAAATTTACATAAAAACTACTTATGATTGCTTAACAAAGAAAAATCAAACTCATTCATATACTCAAAAAGTTTCATTAACTATTTTTTTATGCATAAAGGTATAAAATAAATTACATATTTTATTTTATTTTATTTTTTATTCGCACCAGAATGTATTGCATAAAATAAATTACATCAAATTAAATAGTTGTATAAGCTCTATCCATAAGTTGATACAAAGTTTTGATTGGTGAGCAAACCTTGATAATAATATAATATGAGAAAAGTTATTTTGGATATATATTAATTTTGGATACTAAGGAATCATTCTCACCATTCATCTTCATCAAATTTAATGGATAAGGTTAAAAGTATTTTATTATTTAACCCATTTTTATAATTTAAATATCTCATAAACCGTTAAGTGTTAAAAAAAAAAATACTATCGCACCGAGCATTTATTTATCTTTCTACAAATATGCACTATGATATACTCTTAAAAAATTTACTCCCTCCGTCCTAAAATTATTGTCCATCTTTCAATTTTGGGTTGTCCCAAAATTATTGTCCAATATTAAAAACAGATAGGAAACTTTGAAAAATTTACTATATTATCCTTATGTGAAATTGTTATTACAAATTTTAAAGAATAATTAATTAATTAGCTAAGGAGAAAATTGTCATTATGCTAAAAAATAAGAGAGAGAAAGATGTAATAAATATAATTTTCTTAAATTGTGTGATTCTTATCTGGTAACAATAATTTTGGGACGGAGAGACTATTTTTTTTCGTTTTTAAAACTAGCAAAAAATATCATATATAATGGTAGTGTTTCATCATATATGATATTAGTGATATATTACGAATTATTACTGAATCATACATGATATTGATTTATATCATATATGATAAGTTAATCGTATATGATAATAGTGTTACTATCATATATGATATTAGTATCGTATATGATAGTTTTCGACAACAAAAAAACGGGAAATTTTTTTTGTCGAAAGTATATCATATATCATATCTGTAGAAAGATAATTAAATGCCTATCGCGATGATATTTTTTTCGCATAATAATTAATTGTTTAAGAGATATTAATGTTTGAAAAAAAATGAAAAAATGAATTTTTTGTTTAATCTTATCCATCGAATTATAATTGATATAGAAGGTGAAAATTAATCTCTTAGTATAAAAAAAGTTTGGTATCAAATGAACTTAAATTATATAATATAGTCGTCGTGTGTTTCAACCATAGTCACATAATTCGCCACAGTAGCCACGAATGGCGATCCAGTTCGTTCGATCCAAAACATGGTATGAAATCGATCCGGATCGACTGGGATGGCGAACTGGATCGGTGATTTTAGCGTTCCGGACCTTTATTGAAATCTTGATTGGGACAACGTTTTCAGTGGGTGTGGAGAAGATAAAAGTTGAATAGAGAGAGGGTGAGGAAGGAGGCTGATATGTTTTATAAACCCTACAAAGTTTTATCTATGTTTTTTTATCATTAAAGACTGAGCCCATTAAATAAGTTGATGGGCTAAAATTAAAAGAGATAATATGTTAACAAAAACCAAATATGATTTGTAACTCAAAAATTATAAATTATTGGCTACATATTACATCTTAGCATATTACTTGGTACATCATACCAAAGCGATCCGAAATGAACCTATCCCCCATCGAACCGAATTTTAGATGCCTTGCGAATCACGATCCCGATCCGCGTTCCCGTACCGGAGCGATCCATGTTCCACGTGACTATGGTTTCAACTGTTTAGATAGTTAGCAGGGTTATTTTTTATCACTTCACTCAGGGCAGTATAATACTCAGGACTGCCTCTTCACAGCAGACAACCTATTGAACCCTTTAAATCTTAATAAAGGCTCAAACAAACAATTTTTGATCTTAAGATATTCTAATCCTTGCATTGTAAAGAACAAAGAAGGTAGCTTCCAATGGTTGGTTAAAATCTCAAAAGTTGAGTTTTTTTTCACATGATTGCTCCTCGAAAGATGAAGTATTATTTGGTCAATCTCGGAAACCATATTAAGATGATTGCATATTGAAATGGGTTGAATGTTTAATATCAATTGGAAAAATGGCGATTGGAAGAGAGGAAATCAAGGTATACATGACATAACGTGACTATTGAGAGGATCTATTGACTTAAAGAGAAGTCATTTCACATTTAAATACGAATGTTAGAAACATACAAGATATATATACTACCAAAATAACTAAGCTATGTACCAAATAATAAAAATACATTCACAAAAAACACAAACAATAGTATATCTTTTTGTATACATACATAACTTTAGACGTATCAATTATCTATTTATTTTAAACGGCTAACCCAACCAATTGAACAAGTCCAACCGTAAACAATGCAATTTATCAAAACCAGCTTTTAAAAAAAACACAATTTTATTTTACTTAACAACTTTAATACCAAAGGTATTATCACAAAAATAAATAAAACAACAAAAAATCATACTATGCTTAAAGAAATAACTTATAAACAAGTATTTTCGAATAAAAAACAACAATACTCCCTCATCATGCATTAAAACATAATTACAATAAAAAGACAAAAAATTCCCAGACTACCCTTCAAATATAAAAGTTCGGAATCAAATATTTGTTAAAATATCAAACGTAAACGAAATTATAAGTCATACCCGCCCATCGGACGGGTTTTGAAACTAGTATATATATATATATATATATATATATATATATATATATATATATATATATATATATATATATATATATATATATATATATATATATATATATATATATATATATATATATACATATATATATATATACATATATATATATATATATATATATATATATATATATATATATATATATATATATATATATATATATATATATATATATATATATATATATATATATATATATATATATATATATATGTATATATATATATATATATATATATATATATATATAGTATATATATATATATATATATATATATATATATATATATATATATATATATATATGTATACATATATATATATATATATATATATATATATATATATATATATATATATATATATATATATATATATATATATATATATATATATATATATATATATATATATATATATATATATATATATATATATATATATACATACATACATATATATATATATATATATATATATATATATATATATATATATATATATATATATATATATATATATATATATATATATATATATATATATATATATATATATATATATATATATATATATATATATATATATATATATATATATATATATATGTGTGTGTGTGTGTGTGTGTGTGTGTGTGTGTGTGTGTGTGTGTGTGTATATGTGCTAGGCGATTACCCGCGCATAGCGGCGTAAATTCTTAGCGTCAAATAACTAATAATGTGTGATATTGTAATGAGTGTTTCCTACAACGTACAAAATAAAACTAAAAAGATCAAAAAGAATTAACAAAATCAATTAACGGGATAAATGAATAAGCCATGCCGGATTTTGCAGGCGTCAGAAACATATAACGATTATATGTTTGTAGTGATGCACATGTATTATCATGATTAAATCTTTGTAACCCGCGCTACACTGCAGAGCGCGAGGATTTACGTTGACCACAAAAGAAGATAGTTCATTGGAACAATCAATTCTCATAAAAAGTTTCTTTCTGCCGATGCTTATGAAACAATGAATTCATAACAGATATGCATATTATATTGTAGTTATTGGCCACACACACAGTAGTCTCAAAAGAAAGCCTTCTTGTTAATTGTCGTGGTCTAAGTTTCAGTCATTTCGAGCATTCTAAGAACTACAGAGAGAATGGTCTAACACCCTGATCTAATTCCCAGCTCCGTGTACACCAATTCTAATGTACAAAAAGCTATGAGTTTATATTCTCTACTTGCGTTGATAAAAAAAATAAGAAATAATGCATTTTGAAGATGATACAGAAATACAGTTCTACATAAGAAACTAAACCGAATTTAAGTATATAACTTTACTCAAATAAAGGTTGAATAACTCACATAAAGGGAAACCAACATGATCAATAATCCTATTAAAAGTGTCCTACACATCTTTACTGTGAGCTAAAAGTTCTAGATAACCATCAATAACAGGCTTCCATTTAGGCCATGATGTTGTTTGAGCTTCTTTTTCTGCCTTTTAAAACTCTTTTATCAAATTAAAATAATCGGATAAGTATCTTAACATAAGCAATTCTCAAGCCACTTACTCAAATTTGTATGGGGGCTTATAATTCTAAGTTTCAATACAGTTTCTGTGCAATGAGCAATCTCAAACACCCTTAACGTGAAAAGAGTGCAACTAAAGCAATAATACAATTTCGTTTTAGTTTATTTAGGCTTTACAAAATTGCAAAAGGTTATAAAGTATTCAACCATTAATACAATGCTGAAAACTAAAACATTTTCATATATCAATTATAAATAACAGCTTGCATCACAAAAATATATTATAATCAAAATATGTTATCATCAGTTTTATCTGGGTGCTAAGTTCTGCCTTATTTGCTAACAAAATAATCAAAATTATACAGTGGAAAATTATCCCCTTTAACTCATACTAAAAAGGACACCTAATTTACAGATTGTCGTTATAGTTGCAATTGAAGAATAAAATGATTTATTTGAGTAAAGTGCTTATTTACACTACTATAAGCTAAATAAGTGAGTAGTTTTGGCTAAACCCCACTCCTGCTTTTATATTATTCCGCCCCTGAAGATACTTGGTGAGGCTCGAACCCGAGACCTCTCCAAAGATACCTCCCCAAATATATCTTGGTGGCCAACTTGTGATTGTTGTTTGAGTTATTTCTTTAGTGAAATATTTTTTAAAATATAGTATGAATTATCCATTTTTTGTTGTACTATATTAGTGTGGTTGATGGTTTTTTTTAATTGTTTTGTGTGTCGCATTTTTGTTGTGATAATCCATGGTGATGTTTGCGTTAACAAAAATTTTTGGTTAGTTGGCTTTTATTTTTTAGGACAGGACATATAGTTGTCCTTAGTGGTAAAGGCCACTCGATGGTTGAGCGAGTCTTATGATATCATTGAAAAAAATAAGTTTAAATAAATAAGTTATAATCATATCAAACTATTTATTGGGTGACTTAAGAAAGAGAAATAAATAATGCACATCAAATTTGAGAAAATAAAAGTTACAAAATAGTTCGCAAGAAGAAAAGATATACATATTATAAACTTAAATGAGAATTAAAGCACTGGACAAATATAAAAATGTATCATCCTACTGTTTTAATTATCTCGCTCGTCATGTAGTTGTGTTTGTAACAAATATTTGAGTGTAAGCATATTTATCATTGATATTTAATTTTTAATAGATAAAAACTGATTAACATGTTTTAAAAAACTTGTTTCACAAGATGTTATCCGTATACTCCTCATCCTTTTTTGTTTACTTAACTCTTCTGTTATAAACATGATAATAATGGTTGACATATTTATTTGGAGGGGACATACAAAGAACCATTAATAAATGGTTGCCGTTTGAAAACATGCTTTTTAGCACAAGTATGACTATTTTCAGAAATATAAAGAACGAAATGCAAGATGCAAAGCAAACTTTAATAATTTAAAAATATTAGAAGAAAATAATTTAAATATTGATTTTTGAGTCTAATTGGTTTGACCCGATAACGCAATAACAATAATTATTTAACCCAAATTCGACCTGATCACATTATCGGGTTAAGGTCACAAGACCTAATAATATTTTATCCCGATTTTTATCGTTTCGCTAAATTTTAACAGTTTCATGTCGGGTCGACCTTACCTTACCTTACTAACACCTCTAAATGTACATTCGTAGATAACTATATGTGAAGTAGTATATAGCCGGATTCCCTTGCCCTTTGTACGTGGGTGGGGAATCACTACTAGAAAATCGGGCATCAGCAACGGCCGTTTTCATCGCTGATTCGTCTCTATAGCCCTTCAACGACAGAATAGTGACCGATATGTTCCATCGCAAAAAAGGGCCTCGTAAAATTTTAGTGACAAGTTTAGCGATAAAATTTTATAACTTTTAGAGACGGATTATCCGTAGCCAACCCCTCGTTAGAGCCTTTTTAAAGTTGCATAAATGAAATTTAATTCGACCATATATTGATGGCTTGGCGACAAAATTTCTGTCGCTAAGAATAATGACGAAGTCGTCTCAAATCCATTTCTAATCATCGATCAACCATTTTGTTGCTATTACGTCGCTACTAGAGACGGATATATTTATCGTTTATTCTCCACTAAATTTTTGTCTCAAAATTGTCACTGAGCAAACCCATCACTATTTTGTCAGTATTTGAAATTCTTTTAAGGATAAAATGTGTCGCCAATCAGTTAGTAAACGATACAACATATTTTCCGTTTGTTGAAGATGTCACACAAGCAAATACGACATTTATAATCACGAAATCCATATCCAAATTAAATAACAAAGATATCCAAAAATAATAACAAACATATCCAAACCAAATAACAAGCATATTCAAATGAAGACCAACATCTAATATTCGACAATAAAAGGAAATGTAAACCAAAGAATCTCTCTTGCATAAAAGTTAAAGAGTACCTAAATAGACTTAAAGCTCTTCAAAGTGAAATGCTTGATGTTCAAGATGTACCGTCACTTGCATTACTTTGCTTTGTTTGTTTTTGGCGGGTAACACGACTCGTGATACCATATTCGACAATCATATGTTGAATTTCTACACGCATTTCTTCCTTGAGCTCTTCACGCATTTCTTCTTTTAACTCTCCACGCATTTCTTCCTTGGGCTCATTTTTTACTTCTTCCTTGAGCTCATTCTTCACTTCTTCCTTGAGCTCGCCTTTCATTTCTTCCTTCAACTCTTCCTTTAACTCTCCACGAACGCTATGAAGATAGTCCTTAAACATACCAAATTCAAATATTAGTGTTTCAAATATATGTTTCTGATCATATGTAAATGTGTTGTTAGCTTTGTTCCCATTACTTTCCAATAAAACTCAACAGCTTAAAAACATCAGTAAAGTAATTGGCCAATAGATATGAACCATCAATATTAATATGCATATCAGTTCGACTAAACATACCATAAAACTACAAATGTGGAACTTGCACCCAAATACTAGAACTTGAAGCAAAACATAAGAAACCAACCAAACACTAAGAGAGGAACATTTAGTCTAACTTGGAGACGTTATGTCAGACAATAATATATCAGCAGACAAATCAGAAACTAAAAAGACAGTCAACCTAACGAAACTTGCAGAGAGTATTGCACTAGACTTAAACCTAAACACTAGAGATAACATATACGTCTTTTAAAAATTATAAGACTCAAACCTGTAATTTTCAAAAAAGAAATCTACATCCTGGAAAAACCAAATACAAAACTGAACATAAGGCCTTTGCCTCTAGCCTTAACTTGACGAGGCTATAGACATCACATCTTGGTGCAACTATGTCTGGATTATTGCCCAACTTAGAAACACTAAATTTATAACTTTGTTGAAGGTAAAAATATGTCACTCATGCCCTACTCATTACAGATAATTATATAAACAAGAAAACAAGGTTGAACTTCTAGCAGTAAGATAGTAAGGATTGAAAAACTTGGAAGTTGTTTGTATATAAAAAGGAACTCACTTGAACATTTTTGGATCCCGAGGATGGAGCACCCGTACAACTTGGTTTACCAGTCATCGTGTATTGTGGATCTGACATGGAACCCCACCCAAACACTCCACCTTTCGTATCACCTTTCGTATTATCTCTAGCGCATTGTTTCCATAGGTCATCATCATAGATGGGATGCTTAGCAGCATCTGATCCATATTTATCGACTATAGCCGCATTATATGCAGCCTGTAAGAATAAATATGCATATAAGAATAACTATAGAAGTAACTATGGAAATAACTATTGAAGTAAGAATAAATACCGCCACTCTCTCTGATTTTGACGTAATAAATGCTCCATCCTTCATATGTGTGAGCTCAAACAGTTCAGCAGCAGTTGGAGGGCGTTTGTGTACTTGTTCCTGAAAATTTATAAAATTTGCAAGATTTAAAAGGAATACAAAATAACACTTTAATCAAAAAGTATAAAATAGAAAACACAAATGGAAATACAAGTAAATCTTACGAATTTTCTTTTATGTTGAGAAATTGTAATTGAGCCAGCACAATGTTTCGACACAGATCCTTCTTTCACGGTGTTCTGATTCTTTTTACCTGAAACTGATTTATTTATCCATTTTTCGGTGGACCAGACACGATCAATCATGTCTTCCCAATGCTTTGAATTTATCCATTCCGGGTGATAACGCTTAAGAATAGAATGATCAGCATCCTCAAGGTTAACACCGTCCGCCACTGCCAAATCCAACGACTCTCCTCTAGCCTTTGACATGATATCTGGATAACGCTTCTTCATACTCTTTTCCCATGCATCACGGACCAACAGATCACTCAATCCTTCCCACTTGAACAATTCCTAGACATGCAAAATTTATGATGTTAGTTGATTTACGTGTAGTCCAGTACACTTCCAATCTCCAATTTCTAATACCATAATAAATATATGTTGATTTATCATAGACACACAACCAATGAAAATATCAATATATGTTGATGTAAGTAGGCTTTTGTAGCAACTGAACTAGGTGCTGAGTTAGCTATTATCATTTACGGATTGGCATGGCAATTGTTAATACTGGACTGTTATAAAAGCAATGGGCAAATGACCAATATGTTTGATGCAAAAAAATTCGTAAATGTTATTGTACATACCTTAAAATGCGTCCATAATTCGTCGCGAGCTGACTTGTCAACCTCCTTCCATGTTGTCCAGGAACCATTAAACATGGTCTTGAAGATAGCGGTTATCTTACGAGGAACCTTTGGGTCAGTAAACCTACAAAGGGACATTGCAATAAATGAACACCAATAGTATACTATCAAAAATAGTTATCACCGATATCACAAACAACATGTAGATGTATATAAGTAAATATGCATACTCCATGCCATCCAAACTGATCATTGTCCTCTTTGATGGGTCACTCGGGACTTGTTCGATAATGTTTGAACCTCTTCTGTGTTGGGATTCCGTATTTGGATCGTCCTCTCCTACCTGCTCTTGAACAGGTGTATCAGCGGCCATAGTTACATTTGTATCAGAACGAGTACCAGTGATTTTAGTGCGTATACTTTTCTGACCCCAAACACGAGCAACTGCATGATCACTAAGGCCACGTCCACCTCCGTCCCCATATCCACCTCCACCTTCACGTCCACGTCCACCTCTACCTCCACGCCCAATATTAGTACGTGCCATAATCACTGTCAAAAAAATAATTGTCAAACGAAAAGGAAATATAATATCAAATGAGAAATGAAAGATGAAGAATAATCAGAAATGCTTATAAGTTCTGCCTATTTACATATTTAAGAGGTAAAATAGTAGCGTTCAGAAATGCTTTTTCTAATGATCAGTCCCAAACACTTGGGAAGTTTTCATTGATTTGGAAATAAGCAACACCAAAATGCTTCTTTCACTCACAAGTAGTCCTATAAATTATTGGAAAACCATTACCTAAACACTGTCATCGCTACTTAGCTACTGTGCTAAAGCGTAAACAAACATTCCAATGAACAAGTTTTTCCCTAGGAAACTACAAGGTGTAAGAAATGGTCACTTATTGCCAAGCATTTTCCTTATCGAATTGGCAGGCAATGTCGAGAGAGGTAAGCAGTGTTCCTTTGTTTTTACTATATGCCATGTGATCCTTTTAACAACAACATGCAACTGATTGGTTCTCTTCTTGTCTGCTCTTTCTCTTGTCTATTTCTAAACAATAGGGTGTCAACCATCTCAAAGTCATCAGCATTTTGGTTAAAAAAAATTATCACTTCATTCTATGCATCTCTGTTTATTTACTTATCTGATATAACTTATATAATTGATTATGGAAAATAGATTCATACGATGCATTTAAATCTATTCAGAATGGAAAACATAATAACTAAGAAACCTTAAATAACGATAGCTCGAAGTCCAACTCTTCCTAGACATGGTCACTTGACTTGAGGCATTTTGAATCTTTGTATATGGTCATCTAAGTATTTTGAGACCTAATCAACAATAAGTCATTCTACAGCAGGCCAAAATACGGGGATTGTTAATAATGCTACTCATCATGGTCTATATGTCATGAGTCATGACTCAGACTGCATATTTTGGAACCTAATACATCATACAAAAAGATTAATTGAGTCATACTGCAGCAAACATGAGACTGGTTCTTAGACTAATTATTTAATATTTAATCAATTTTAGTACTCCTGGTCTACATTTATGATAATGGCATGAGACAATCTTATTAGGAATTGTGAATTAGGGTGTAGATTATCGTATGATATTAAACAACCTTAGTGAAGTGCACAAAGTCTATTAAAGGATGTTTAGAAAAGGCGTGGGTTAAAGATCTTAATTAGTATCCGTAAATACTATTTTGATAAAGTATTTGTATATGCGATTAATGCGATCCAAAGTTTATCTTACTTATTCATGATACCATCTTATTTAGCAGTAAAGCATCGGTAATAAATTATCTACTTAATATGGAAGTTACGGATATATCCAACCCACAAACCCCAGGTATAACTGTAAGTGTAGGGGCACCAGTGTACTATAAATTTTTTAACCAATGATGTTTGATTTTTATGAAAAAATTTAAAGACATTTTTCAAGACCCGCGAGAAAAATTACTAAAAGTTTTCAATACAATGAAAAATTATAAGCATCCGTAGGTTTATAAATTCATGCTTGCGTACTATCACAACTGATGGATACTAGGTGGCTATGATCAAAATTAGTTAATCTGATTACAAACTTTTGATATGTAGAACTAGAATTGGATACAACTGCAGTCATAACAAGGGTGAAAGAATTGTTAAAAGTTAACAATAATATAATTTTTTGGTTCAACTCTTACTCCCCCAAGGACGACAAGGTATCAATAAAAAAGAAATGTGGAGTATAAAGAGACTATATATGTTTTGTGCACAAAATGAAAATGTAGCTGATTCGTTTTCTTCTAAATCATCATTTTAACGTAAGCATTAGACTTATATATTTTATTACAATTTTCCTCATGTAAAGTATTGCCTTCAATATGATGATTATGTTAGTAGTCGATCTTCTTCACAGATTATTAGAAATTAGGCTTTAGGGCAGACCAAATATTAACGAAGGTTGCATGTACATAGCGTGCTTGCAATAAAAGTGTCCATCCTATTTTCAAAGAACGACATATCAAGATGCTATTGCCTACGATTTGGTTTTATACACAAAAGGAGAGAGGATGTTTGGAAATCCCATGGCAATACGACACAGGAGTACAAAAGCTCCCGCAGATTGGGGGCTGCATATGGGTCATCAGCTCCAAACTTACAAATGTTTGCTATTCGTGTTTTGAGTCTCACTTGTAGTGCCACGGGATGTGAGAGAAACTGGAGTGTTTTTCAACACATTCATAGCAAGAAAAGAAACAGATTGGCACAAGGCCGATTAAATGACATGGTCTTTGTCAAATACAATCGTTCTTTGGATCGTCGATGCAAAGGAACTGACATAACTGATCCTATTCTTTTGAAAGGCATTGATGATTGTAATGAGTGGTTGATCGGGCATACGGATGGCGAAAAGGAACCCGCTACTAACTTTGTGTTTGACAATGATGACTTAACTTGGACTGCTGTTGATATAGCTTCTGGTGCATCTGAGCTGGCTAATCCTACTAGAGGTTCAACATCTAGAGGTAGCGTACAAGGTTCAACAAGTGCTTCAAAAGGGAAAGCGACTGCTCATGCCTCCACATTTGGTTCGAAAGCATTTGTGCTGATAGATGAAGATTATGAAGAGGATATCAAACTTTCTGAAGATGACGGGGTCGATGAGGAGCTCAGGATTGATGTTGATGATGACGGCGATGATGAAAGTGACTTCTAGTTTAGTCTTGGACTCTTGGATGAGTTAGACATAAATCTTTCCATGGATGCTTTTGATTTTATTTTAATTATTCTAAAATGATAACACTTCCTGATGATTTTGGTAATATTTATGTATTTTAACGAATGGAATCATGAACTGTGAAAATCCATGGTATATTTTGATCGTAAATTTGTTCTTGTTGTGTTTTGTGCATTGCATATAATTTATAAGTATTTTTTTATAAGATTTTCGCCTCGGGTACGTGATGCGCGCTTTCGCCTCGGCGCCTCGCGCTTTTTAAAACACAGAGTTAGAGACAAGTGCACAATTCAGTTACAAGACTGATAGTAATCACTTACTAGTACGAAAATGGTCTATTGGCTGGGATTTAATATATGCTTAAAACATGTCACTAGAAAACCATGAAACGGCCTTGAATTATACAGGTATCAATTTAAAATGCAATCATATCATAAAATCAGTCAAGATAATATATCATCTGTAATCGTCATGTTGTTTATAAGAGAAACTGATAACAATCACAAAGTTTAACAACAAAGAAATATTTGATGTCATATAAACTAGGTTGTCATTTTGATTAGTACAGTAACCAAAAAATCAAATATGAAACTTAAAAACATATATCATGTGTTAAAACAGATACATCTATCTGTATGGTAGTTTAAAATAATAATCAAGTATGAAACTTAAGACAAAGATACAAAAATATGTGCTACTTTACTGTTACAGTTCTGACTTAGTATATTGACATATACGAAAACTATTTGTCTATCTCGATTCTTGTTTACTAAATTAATCAAAATAGCTACCTATAAAGTTTCATACTTGATCGATTTTTTTCTTACTATATTAATCGAAATAACCATTCAATGTTATCAAATTGTCGGTTTAGTTCATATGTTATTATTTACAACAATAGACACGTTCTTAAGGCATGGCAAATGTTTTAAGGGTCATATGTAAAAACTAAGCATTAGTCACTCCTGTGTTTTATCTTATAACCCGAATCACCCGACCCGATCTAACCCGACCCGAATATCACCCGAACCCGATAACCTGATTTCTTATAGGGTCGGGTTGCGAGTGAGTTTTTGAAAATCAAAACCCGACCCGACAAGATCCGATAACCCTATAAGCCGACCCGATAATACCCCTAATTGAGACTGCCGATAAGACCCCTCATGTTCATTACCGGGTCGGATTGCGAGTGAGTTTTTTAAAATCAAAACCCGACTCGATAAGACTCGATAAGACACGATAACCTGATAAACCAACCCGATAACACCCCTCATGTTCATTACATACGATACTCATTTTCCGGTTATGAAGTTCAAGTTTTAAGGTATGTAAATTACTGTTATGTAGTGACTCCTACTCCACATATTCATTTTTATGTTTAATTAGTATAAACAAAGCAGTCCTTAGTATTTAAGCAGATGAACTGCATCTAATTGAAAAAACCCTAAATTAATAACATAAAATTGAAAAGTAAACATTCACCTAATTAACTATAATCATGCAATCAAACACAATGAATTAAGCGACCTAACGTTAAATTAAAGATTGTTAATCTAAAATAGTGAAGATACCTTGTTTTGATGCTTCCTGAAAGTATGTTGCATGTGATAAATCGTAAAGGTAAACCTTTTATGGAAGGAGTGACTCCTACTCCACGATCCCCACATATCTAGGGGCGCCAAATATGTTCACAGAATGGCGCCAATTTTTTACCAGGTAACCGTTCTAGGAGAAGGAGGTATATGTTTTTGGATGTGGTCAGTGAAGTGTTAGATATGTTTTTTTTTCTTTTTATCTATGCTAAAGTTTATAATTATTAGATACTACGTAAAGTTATGTTTTTTTATTTCACTCTTTTTTATCAATATTTCAGTATATATTACTATTATTTTTTTATTTTCTTTTATGTTTTTATTATAAATATCACTTTATTAAAATAATTAGATTTACAAAAAATTAATGGGAAACCGATATACTATCTGGGCTCTCACTCCATCAGCAAAAAACGTTCGGTTCATTTATTATTATTATTATTATTTAATTATTAATCATTTTATTTGAATAAAAGGATTTATAAAAAGTTAGTGGGGTAGTTGAGATACCAACTATGCCTCCATTTCTTTTAATCAATTTATTATTATTACTATTATTATTATTAAAAATTATTAGAGTTATAAATGAGCTGAACATTCATCGGACTGTTCATTGATCGTTCAACAGAAAAATCGTTTATGATCGTTTAATTAATAAATAAACAAACTCGAACAATATTTTTTTCGTTTAGTTAAATGAACGAACGTGAACAATGTTCCATTCGTTTATTTGCGTTCATGGACGGTCGACTATATTTGTTCGATTAGTTTTTTCGTTTACGCTCGATTAAATTCTTTGATCATTTTTGCAACCGCAACGACCCTAAAAGAAAACAAATTGGTCATTTTAGGAAGAAACCTATATAAGTTGTATATCGGTTTTCTCTTTTTGCAAATGAGTTGTGTTTTCAGTATTTGAAAACACGGTCTACAAAGGCGGATTAATCATCGTCTAGCCGTTATGGGCCACCAGCCTTTCCATGACCAATTAATTAGTCAAACAATAAGTCAATAATCGGTATATATATACGTCAACGGACATAAACGAATATGAAACTAAAGTGTTTATTTTAACTGATCTATATGGTCTTTAAAATACTGACTATATAGTTTATATTAAACGAACGTACTAATTGAACTTTATCGAATGAACATAAGCGAGCGTCGACGAACGTAAATAAACGAACGGAGAAGTTGATTTTTAACATTTCCTAATATAAATATGTAACATTGATTTTCACACATTATTATTGGGTCACAAGTTTGCCCACCAAATCCATCCGATTAAGACATAAGGTGACCATAGTGTAAACCCGGTTGAGTCATCGGGTCACAGGATCTGCTACCAGGTCAACCCAATCGATTCATCGAGTAACGTGATTGATCATCGAATCAATCCAATTGAGTCACCAGGTCATGGGTCGTAAACCCAGTCGAGTTACCGATGCACGGGGTCAACTACCAAGTCAATCCAATAGAGTCACTAATTCGACCATCGAATCAACTCGATCGAATCACTGAATAACAGTTCAACCACCGAATTAATTACCATATTACTAGTTATTCGAAAAAAACATGAAAAAATAAAAAAAAACGAATAAAATCAAAACCCGACCGAGTCTCACGAACCGGGTCGACCCGGATCGCTTCAAACCTGATAGGTCGCATCGGGTTTTTAATATATAAGACCCGAGTCAATTTAACCCGTTTTTTCGATCGAAACCGGTTCAACCGGTTGAACCGGCCGGGTCGACTGGGTTTCAAAACATTAGTTTTTATAGATCCTTAAATAGTCAAACCTATGTTGAAAAAAAATACTTTGATAAAGTCAAATGTTGACATCTTGTTTCTCTCCCAACTAAAACCTGCTACCCTATTTTATCTAAAATATTCATTTTTTCACCGTAAGCAAAACCTCACCCCAATTAGAGCGGAAAGGACTATTAACATCTCTTGTGTCACTGTTTTTTCTTAATCTCGCCCAATTGCAATCAAGATATCAGAACAACTTATATTGAGGTACATAATCAATCTTCTCTTTAATTTTATATTGATTGTTCGGTTTGAGTTTAGGTTGACTTTTTTTTACTATTGTATGCATATGTTTTGCTTCTTAGTTTCTAAATTAGGAATAATATATTCCAAATTATCCAAACCTTGCTTAATTAGTGTAACCTCCCAGCCCTCTTTTACAAAAATTAACACCTTAGAAATGACTCTGCGTGTCAATGGATAGCGCTCTGCTGCACTAGAGTTTGCCTAGTTGTAGGGTAACAATAACGGAACAAAAGACCATAAAATAGATTCTGCGACTGCAAAACTTAATTCAAGATGCATCTAGCGATACTTTTTAGCAAGTTTCATGTTTGTTATATGCCTTAGTTTCTTAGTAACTGTAGCCACTTTAACAATGGGTCAAGCATATAAAGAACTTTAAATTGAATAGGTTTAGTTATCACCAATGTCTAGCGGTTCTTTCCTCAAAGACCCTTGCCTTCTGCTCTGAATTTTATGCCAAACACTGACCCGAGCTTGACCTCGACTCTACCATCTTAGCCTAAGCTCAAGCACGATTCATTAGCTTAACAGACCCATAGCACCTAACCAAGATACACTACTACAAAAAAGTCAATAGAGCCCTGTTGAAACACCACATAGATCCCGGTTTTGGGTGAGGGCTCAAAGGGGGAGGGACTCTATGTGAAAGATAAATAAAGCCCTGTTTTAAAAACAGGCTCTATTACTTTTTATAGAGCCCTGTTTTCAATCAAAGAACATGGCTCTATTGAAGAAAAAGAAGTTAAAAAAAATATGCCCAGACATGAAATGAAATTCCTATGAAAAATAAACATTTCATTGATACTGAAACAAATACAGGAGATTGATATTACAACTTACTTTCTATACATTGAGATTAACCTTGTGACTAGTCTTGTAAACACATTTGAAAAAGCTACAAACTAGCATAATTAACTACTTGAACAAAAATGAAATGAAAAATACACCATTCCGTCACTGTGATGTCTTGTTCTCAAATCTGTCATTACATTTGAGAAGCTCTAAACTACAAAATTAACTAGCAAAACGCCACATCAACCACCTGCACAAAATAAAAGAACCTTAATTTACCTTCTAAGTATATAGTTACCTACACTTCAGAAGAGGCGCGGTGAAGAGTGAAGGACTGCGGCTCCTGTTGGAATGGTGATGTATGTGGGATAAGAGAATATCGTAGGAAGGTTGAGTTGCAGGTGTCGAGTCTTGGTCATGAAAGCCAAGGAGAAATCATGACCTGATACTTCATGGGTATCCTCAATTTAGGACTTGTTCAATAGTCTCAAAAGTCTAATGCAACGATATTCTAGGCCTTGCAGCACTAAAACTAATGCTACCTTAGCTACGTCAAAAATGGGTCTCTTCGCATATTCCGCTACAACTTCACATATGCAATCTACAACTTTCGTCGCCAATCGTCTCCAATCTCAAGAGCTCAGCTATTTTCCAAAACAAGTTTTGCTCTTTTGGGTCCAATACATCACCCTGCACAACTATCACATATTAGTCATAAGATAATTAAAAGTCGGCTCAACATCCTGAATAAACATCAACTACATATAATTGCAATACCATTGATCATAGACAATAGATCTGGCTACCCAAACTTCATCAAAACCACAATGACTGATGTCCTTCATTAAAATTACATTTTTAACCCACTGGATGCAAAATGACTGATGTCCTTCATTAAAATTATATTTAATGAACAAAGTACGTAACTATTATAGTGTCAGATTTTAACTTACTTGACGATGATGATTCCATATTTACAAACCAACCAAGAACCTTTACAAATGTTAGTATGTATATCAAAATCAATAACAGATTATAAAACAAACATGAATGAAACTAAGAGAAATATTCATTACCAGTAGGATGCAAGTCCACTCTCTTAACTCTTTCGGATTTTTGATCAAATGTTTTCTGAAAGTAAAAGGAAAGTGTTACTCAAACAATATTTCCTATAACTTTTTGTCAGATAAATGCAAAGGATGTTACATGTGAACTCATGACATGTAAATTATACATACATTTTCTCCTTGTTCAACTGCATAACCAAGCTGCATAACCAATGTTACCACAATAGTTGATTAGGCCATTGCTCTCTATCAGGCTGCATAAAAATGTGGAAGTGTTAACTTCTGGAATGGGCTTAGTGATATACTGATATTAATAACTAAGCTTTTGCCTAATTAAAAAGATTCGTTTAAGTTCTTTGTCGTATGTCTAATCGAATTGATCTAGGCTCTCTATGTGACTCAGTCGTTTTTTGGTAAAACAAATATTTTTGGTTGGTTTTTAATTTAAATGTGCAAGACTTAAAAGTAAATGTCGTTAAAGTAAAGGGCAAGTATTAAAAGAGCGTGAAAAATAAATCTAAGTCTATTTAAAAAGTAAATGTGCGATATTTTAAAAACGTGACAAGAAGTAAATTAATTAAATGACTGAAAATTAAAGCGTGACGAGAATTAAAATTAGACAAGTATTAAAAACATAAACTAAAAATTAAACAAGAGAAAATAAGAGAAAACAACCTCCAATCGGAATATATTCCGATCACACCTTGATCGGAATACCAAACCAAACCTGTCGGAATGTCGAACTAGACCAATCGGAATATGTCACTTACCCAATCAGAATAATCAACCACCTCAGATCGGAATGATGGACCTACCTCAATCGGAATATGGCAAAGAAAACCCTCAATCGGAATATCTGTCACTTGTCCCAATCGGAATGTCCTATTACCTTGCTACGATCGGAATACCAAGATGCCTCCAATCGGAAAGATGAAACCCTTATCCGATCACACCGATCGGAATGTAAAACCCTTCTCCGATTGTCACGATCGGAAAACAGGGAAAAGTACACAAAATAAGCTAGAAAAATAAGCTAAACTCCTAATAAGCACAAGACGAAATTTCTAAGACAAAACGTGTGAAAATAAGCTACGAAACTGAAAGTTAAAAACTTTTAAGACACGAAATTAATAAACTTTAAGAAAAACAACTTTAAAATGAAAATAACTTTTGTAAAAACTATATAAACTTGAAAATAAATCAAATAAGCTATGAAAATAAGAGATTTAAAACAATCAAAGCATAAAAATCAAATCTTTAATCAAGACGCAAGACAATAAGAATAAAAACAATAAGATCAAGCAAGAAAGAAAGGTAGAATGAGAAAATTAAAAACAAGAAATTAAAGAACACTTACTTGGAAATTAAATGGTAAATAAAGTGCAAGACATGTAATTAAATGTGCAAGTAATTAAATGTGCATAAAATAAAGGTGGAAGAGATAGTTTGTCAAGCTATCCAACAAAATAAAAAGTGATTAGCTAATGACTATATATAGGGGATTAGGGAGGAGGTTAGAGGAAGCTTCCTCCTCTCCTTCCTTTCTTCCTTAATTGCATGCTTAGGTCCCTCCTCTTCTTTAATCTTTTTGTTAATTGCGCCATTAGTCCTTAAGCCTTCAAATCTTCTTTAATCTTGGACTTTAACGACTTTTGGCTCGGGATTTCTTTGGACTCGTCTTTAAATTCTTCAATAAATAAGACTTGAGTTCCTCGGCTCTAAGTGAACTTCCGTCTTTTGACTCTTTCTTCGATAAATCTTCAGAATTGGTCTTGGACTTCCGTTCTTTTTGCACTCTTGACTTCTTGACTTCGTCTTTCATCTTTTTCTTCAATAAAAGTCCGTAAATGCCCGTGAATTCCCGTGTTTTCTCCACTTTTCACCTTTTCGTCCTAAATCACAACAAAAACACAAACCACGCATAATTCTGACATAAAAGACATAAAATACACGTTTTGGTCTGGTTATTATTGTAATTAAGTGGTAGAAAAGATGTGTGTTTTCACACATATCAAATCCCCTACACTTGACCATTGCAATGTCCTCATGCAATGCATTAGTTACAAAGCAAGTTTACATTTTTCATCATAATCAGTCCATGTTGGCCTTTATTAAAGAGATAGAAATCTATAAACATTCAAAGTAAAGAAATCAAAAAGCATACCTTGGGTTTTGGAAATGTCATGAATAATCATCATCCTCAAGTTTTCACTTTCTCCAAACCAAGCTTAAAAACGAGATCATTGTTATTATAAGTTAGTAAACTAACACGAACTCATGTGGGCCAATTATTCACTTAGACTCCCTTATTCCTATGGGTATCTCTTATATTTTATTATTTGTCTTGAATGATCACAAAGATGCATTGTTTGACTTATTTCGGTAGTTATTTAGTCTGAAAATAAAGTGAACGATTTAATCAATAGTTAGCTAAAGGACCAAATCTTTTAAAACTGCTTCTCGGGACCTCATAAAGTTCATATCTTGGCATAACTCGCTTCGCGATTTGAGACCTTTCTCGGACCGATATTTGGCAGCGACTTCATACTTCAAATCTTGAGAGACGTTCATGAAATTATGGTCTTCTCTTCATATAGGAATTTCTTCACTTGAAGTTTTGAGAGATTCATACTTGGACCAGACTTCTTCATTTTTCTCCAATCTTTATTTTGGACTTTGATATACAACGATCCGCCTCCTTTTATTGACTTGGATCTATTTATCCTCATACCTTGTTAGGGTCTTTTCGGATACACTTCTCCATGACTTTTGGGAGTTTTTGCTTTTCGTCGTGTGTCTCGATCCTTCATATTGATTTTCGATAAATGATTCTTCACATCACTTTTGGATCTTTAGCAACAAAATATAGCCCTCATGCCTTGTTAGGGCCTTTTCGGACTCGCCAATCTTCGCATCCCGCTTCAATAAGTCATGCCTTGGCTATGAACTCTAATCCATACCGAGCAACTTTTAAACGATCTGGGGCTAGAAGCTAAGTAACTTTTCAAATCGTACAACCTTATTTATTAGCAGATAAATTTATTAGCAAGCGATGGGAGAATAGGCTTATAATTAACTCACATAAATTCACGAAAGAATACCGGACTTATAATTGGCTCTATCATCTCTCGTTCTCCACAGTTTAAAATCTCAAGTAATGAGACTCGTGGATACTTAGCCTATTAAATCAAAGTTTTGGGTTTTCGAGTCGCCTATAGGATCTTGCAAATTCTTAGACTTTTTCAAGTTTTAGAAATCGCGTTTTAAAGTTCCCTTGATAAACGACTCTCTAGCATCAATTATAGGAACTTGCGAAAAGTTCTTGTTCTTAACCCGTGAGAGTTAAGACTTTCGCATTTTATAGCTCCCTATATAAAAGCCTAGCAAAACTTGACTTAAACACGTTAAGGATACTAGCTAGAGTAACTTAGGCAAGCAAACTCGGGTTGAGTCAAAAGATTCACAACGTTTTGAAAATTAAAACCACTTATTTAAACATTTATTCTAATAAGGACAAGAAAATAACTATACAAAGGATAAACTAATAGGCCAAAATAGATCAAAAATTTTGAAAAATGTCGAAAAATTGATTTTCCGGTTAAAATGAGGACAAATACAAGGAAAAGACCACTTAACTTCAATAGAAGTCCCCCCTATACTTAACATAAACATTGTCCTCAATGTTTAAGCATGTGGGAGTAAACTCCCCTACACTTAGGACATTGTGCACGTTGTTTAAATCTTGCTAAGGAAGAGACAACTAAAGAGATTCCTATTTTAATATTGAGAAAATAAAAAATAGAGAATCGAAAAGAGTTTAGGATAGAACCGGGAAGAGTTAGAACACGGAATCACGGGTCGTCAAGAATCATCAAGAGTGGATCATTGAAGGTCGAATCCCTGATTAAGAAGTGAGGAGAGGAAAGCAATCCAACGGGTCCCCCCCTACACTTATGGTAAAGAAAGCGAAAAGATAGATGCATGGGTTGCCTCCCAAGAAGCGCTTGATTTTCGTTTACCGAGTCGTTAGCCTGACTCGACCTTGATCATCAACGGAAGTAGCATGAAACATATCCACCAGGATCAAAGACATAGTTTTCATCCATCAAATAACAAGAGCTTAAGGCGAACAAGGCAAGCCAAAAGAGAAGTGGCAAGGTTCCCTTAAGCAGTGATGGAGCACAGTAGAAGCAAGGATGAAGTGGTGCAAGCATGTCTTCAATGGTTCCAAAGATTTTTCCTTTTATTGCATCAGGTGGATACTGAGATGGCTTAAAGACTTCAATACCGGGGTCGAACAACTTTTCCTTTAGGGGAAAATAGCACTCAGGCTCAGCCGAGTGTGAAGAAGATCCGCAAAGAAGCACAACCTCGTCCTCAGAAGAAGGACAAAGAGGTGTCAAATCATAAGTGCAACGGACTTCGGTGTCGACCGGTTTCTTCTCCTTTGACAAAATTTTCTTCAAATCCAAAGTAGGATCAAGACGATAATCTTCAAAGTCAAAAGGAGGAGCATCACTCTCATGAGGGAAGTATGTGTTGAGAAATTCAGAGAAATCTTCCTCAAATGAATAATCGTTCAAAGTAGGATCGAGTGATGGCGGAGGATCTTCATCATGTGAAGAATCACTCGAGAGAGTATCAGCCTCATCAAAATCATCATATGTTGGCAGCTCGGGATACTCAGAAGTACAATCAAAATCATCCGAATCTGAGCTAGAATCATCATCATCATAAGCATCAAAGACCGGTGGAGAATCATAAATGGGAGAAGCTTCGAAAGTAAGGAGAGAATCATCCACATCATCATGAAAAAGTGGATTATCGATGCAAGAGTCGAATAGAGGATTGTCGTAGACGGTAAAGTCATCGAGCACATTAATCATATTCACTGATTCTCGGCCTCCAAAAGTTGTACTAGTAAGCTTCCCCATTTTGAAAACTTGTGCATCATCCCCGACTCTTAAGATTAACTCACCTTCGGCCACATCCACTAAAGCGCGTCCGGTTCTCAAGAATGGCCAACCAAGTATTAAAGGAATACAAGGGTCCATTTCATAATCAACTACGACAAAATCGACCGGGAAAGTGAATGTGCCAACTTTTATGAACACGTCTTCGGCTATACCAACGGGGTAAGCGAGAGTGCGATTTGCAAGTTCAAGAGTCATCTTTGTTGGAGTGAGGTCGGGCAATGATAGTGTTTTCCAAACACTCAAAGGCATCAAATTAATACTTGCCCCGAGATCAGCAAGGGCAGTAAATTCTTCAGTTTTGTTGAACACGCAAGGCAACACGAAACGACCGGGATCTCCAAGTTTTGCCAGAAGTTCTTTGAGAATAACTGCAGAGCAGTTTTCATTTAATCGTGTGTTGGCGAGTTCAATCAGCTTCTCCTTCTTGTTAAGCAATTCCTTAAATGCTTTAACAAATTTGGGCATGTGGACAAGTGCTTCAAGAAAGCTAATGTTGAAGTTCATTTGAGAAATCATCTTGATATAGCTAGTCACTTGAGCGTCCTCCTTGTTTAGCATTTTGGACTTGCCTAAACGAGAGGGATAAGGGATATTGGGTTTGGGTGGGGAAGGTGCAGGTGTAGGTTGAGGTTGAGATGTTGAAGGATCATTTGTGGAAACTTCATCACGTCGAGGCGGAGACGGTAATGGTGCACTAATACTAGTTGTAGGAGGAGTAGGGATACATGGTGGTGGAGGAGGTGTAGATGATGGTGGTGGGATTGGTGGTCCTACGATGGTGACTCCACTACGAGTAGTAATAGCACTCACATTGGCTCGCGGATTAGTGACGGTGTTTGAAGGTAGAGAACTTGAAGAAGAAGGTTGAGCGGCTGGCAAGAAACTAGCAAGCATATTCTTCAAATCATTGGTTTGACTGCTGAAGGAGGATTGAATGTTATCTCGAAGCTCGGATCTTATCTCATTTCCTTGCTTTGTGATATCTCCTTTCATATTGATAATTTGGCTCTGCAAGTTCTTAATTTGCTCACCTTGGGTTCTCATGATGGCTTCAACATCGGGATTAATGGGTGGTGTTTGTTGGGTGGGTGGGTGATAAGGGTTAGAAGCTCTTGGTGGGATTTGGTTGCTTCTAGTCTAGTTGTTGGCGGGGTTTTGGTTTTGAGGAGAAAAACCGGGTGAAAGGTAGTTGTTGGAACGGTAACTCAGCAGATTCCTATCCCCTTGTCGAGTTTGGTAATTTTCCGGTGAATAATTACCATAAGCTGCATACACATTTTCCGGATTTCCTTGTGTTGAAGGACAATCGGTGTATGAGTGAGGACCGCCGCATGTTTCACAAGGAGTAGCAACAGCTTTAACTTGTTGTTGTTGTTGATTTGAAGCCAAGAGTTGCATACTTCTGCTCATTTCAGTCAGCACACGGGTGAGTTCGGTCATATCAGGGTTTGCTGAGGTGGAGGAAACATTGACTCTCGGGTTGTTCCTTGAAGAAGCAGAGGAATCCTAGTTTTTGTGGTGAGTAGCATGTTCTCAATTAACTCTCTACACTCCTCGGGTCTCCTTTTCATGAATGTGCCACCGGCGGCTGCATTGATCGTATCACGATCTCGAAAAGTCAATCCGTTGTAGAAAGTATCGATCAAGGTGACCGGAAGCATGTTGTGGTTTGGACAACGGTCGATCAAGACATTATATCTCTCCCAAGCATCAAAAAGAGATTCATCGGGATCTTGCATGAAACCGCTGATCTGATTTCGAAGGCTTGTGACCATGGATGGTGGAAAGTAGCGCGACAAAAAGCGTTGAGTCATATCATCCCAAGTGTGAATAGAATTCTTCGGGAGACGATCAAACCATTTCTCGGCATGATGTAATAGAGTATGCGGAAAGAGTTGTAGGCGAAGTTCATCCATTGTGGCACCAGCCAACTTCATGCTTTGGGTGATTGTAATGAACTTGTCGAGGTGTTTGTTGGCATCATCATCAGGTAATCCACGGAATGGGTTAGTCTGCACTTGCTGAATCATGTGGTGCTTCAACGAAAACTCAGGAGCGTTGATTTGCATCGGCGTAATCGGTCCTCCTCGTCCAAACATAGTTGGTTGACAAAGTTCTTCCATGGTCCGAAGATCGGGCTGTGGAAGAGCATTGTTGTTATTATTATTATTCAGGTTCGGTGGAATGTTGTTGTTGTTAACACCTGCCATATCTAAATCTTCTTGAGGCTCGGGCTCTTGATAGTTAGAAGATCTAGTACGCATACACCTGAAAATGCAAAAGAAAACAAAACCAAACACAAAGACAATATATATACACAATAAAGATAAAATCATTTTGGATTTTTGAAATTTTTAATTTTTATGGTTTTTTATCAATTTTTAATTTTTTTATGATTTTTGAATTTTTTATGCAAGAAAAATAACGTTCACAAGTGAACGGATCCCAAAAAGCAACGTGTCTCTCACAGAAAACTGTTGATCTTAACGAAAAGAGCCGGCAGCGGCGCCATTTAATAACTAAGCTTTTGCCTAATTAAAAAGATTCGTTTAAGTTCTTTGTCGTATGTCTAATCGAATTGATCTAGGCTCTCTATGTGACTCAGTCGTTCTTTGGTAAAACAAATATTTTTGGTTGGTTTTTAATTTAAATGTGCAAGACTTAAAAGTAAATGCCGTTAAAGTAAAGGGCAAGTATTAAAATAGCGTGAAAAATAAATCTAAGTCTATTTAAAAAGTAAATGTGCGATATTTTAAAAACGTGACAAGAAGTAAATTAATTAAATGACTGAAAATTAAAGTGTGACGAGAATTAAAATTAGACAAGTATTAAAAACATAAACTAAAAATTAAACAAGAGAAAATAAGAGAAAACAACCTCCAATCGGAATATATTCCGATCACACCTTGATCGGAATACCAAACCAAACCTGTCGGAATGTCGAACTAGACCAATCGGAATATGTCACTTACCCAATAAGAATAAAAACAATAAGATCAAGCAAGAAAGAAAGGTAGAATGAGAAAATTAAAAACAAGAAATTAAAGAACACTTACTTGGAAATTAAATGGTAAATAAAGTGCAAGACATGTAATTAAATGTGCAAGTAATTAAATTTGCATAAAATAAAGGTGGAAGAGATAGTTTGTCAAGCTATCCAACAAAATGAAAAGTGATTAGCTAATGACTATATATAGGGGATTAGGGAGGAGGTTAGAGAAAGCTTCCTCCTCTCCTTCCTTTCTTCCTTAATTGCATGCTTAGGTCCCTCCTCTTCTTTAATCTTTTTGTTAATTGCGCCATTAGTCCTTAAGCCTTCAAATCTTCTTTAATCTTGGACTTTAACGACTTTTGGCTCGGGATTTCTTTGGACTCGTCTTTAAATTCTTCAATAAATAAGACTTGAGTTCCTCGGCTTTAAGTGAACTTCCGTCTTTTGACTCTTTCTTCGATAAATCTTCAGAATTGGTCTTGGACTTCCGTTCTTTTTGCACTCTTGACTTCTTGACTTCGTCTTTCATCTTTTTCTTCTATAAAAGTCCGTAAATGCCCGTGAATTCCCGTGTTTTCTCCACTTTTCACCTTTTCGTCCTAAATCACAACAAAAACACAAACCACGCATAATTCTGACATAAAAGACATAAAATACACGTTTTGGTCCGGTTATTATTGTAATTAAGTGGTAGAAAAGATGTGTGTTTTCACACATATCAGATATCATCAATGGACCTTATTCTTTTGGGTCAAATTTACTAGCAAATTTCATATATTAGCGACTCTAAAGCTTGCCTCAGTTGAGATGTTTAGTTAAAACATTTTTGAATGCAGACGTTTTGAGAGAGTTAAATTGCTTTCTAAATTATAGAGTTAGTGTATGCATAACTTAACTTAAGCTAAAAAATGCACTAGAAACTTGCTGTATATCAAAAGATTGAGCTGCAATGCAATTTAGACACAAGAACAATGGATGTCGTGGTTGTTGCTGCAGGGTACCTGCAATATAATTTAGACATAAGAACAGATCAATATAATTACATCTGTAGACATAGGTACAATAGATAAAATTAGCTCTTCTGATTAGTTTCCTCTTTTGATTGAATAAGTTTGTGATATACCTTGTTTTGGGTGCGTGCATAGTGTGTTAGCTTATACTCGAATAAGCTTACTCTATAGCCTATTCGATTAGCTCTTCTGATTTAAAATAAAAGTTAGCTTCTCAAGCTAGCTTATTCTAGCTTAAGAACAGAATAGGCTCTCCAAAGCTTATGTAGGTTTAGCTTAATGTAGCTTGTTTTATGTAAGATTCTAATAATCCGCCACACATTAACAATCAACCTAACTACCACAACACAAACACTACAAATACACAGTACGTTTTAAGCAAAACCACTGTAACTGTTCAAAACTAGTGTTAATCAGTTATAATTCATCAAATAAAGTCATTTTTATAAAATTTCCCAAATCGTATGTAACAATTTTAATTCATCAAATAAAAAGTTTTGTTCCAAGATATGGTGTACGAGTGAAGAAGATGAAGTTTGTAGATGTTTTGTTCCAAGATATGGTGTACTGTGTCATGTGTAAGTTGCTTTTTGGCTTTTTTTAGTTTCTTTTTGCTTGGATATAGCAATGTGACAATGTTGTTGCCTTTAGATAGACTAGTGTTGTGCTTATATTTTGATAATATGAAACTAATATGCTACATTTACGTGGTTGTAGGCAGTCACAATGTTAAAGCGCAGGGATAGAGAATGGATGTACAATATGACAGATGATGATGGGTATCTTAGTAAAACTTACCGCAATAAAGTAGAGTCATTTTTAGACTATGCTTTTTCTAATAAAGAGTTTGTTGATAAAGATCGTATCAAATGTCCTTGTGCAAAGTGCGATAACAAACCTTTTAAGACAAGGGATGATGTGAAGTATCACCTATTAAAAGAAGGATTCACCTCGAATTATACATCTCGTTGGTGGGCACACGGTGAAACACCTACAAGATTTCAACATGAGGGCCAACCTTCTAATCTGATCGAAGATGACGAAGTTGATGGATGCACGCAAATGGTAATGGATGCAATGGGTCTAACTATATTCAACAGTGCACCATTTGAACCAAATTCAAACTCAAATTCTTCAAGTGAACAAGCCCCTAATCCATCTGTGAAGGGGTTCTATGATATGTTAGCTGCTGCTGATGAACCTTTGTGGGATGGGTGCCAAAATTATTCAAAATTACAAATAGTTTCAGAGTTGCTGAATTGGAAGTCAGAAAACAATGTAAGTGAGGCTGCATATAACCGATTGATTCCTATCATTAAGAAGTCGTTACCCCCAAGTGAGAAACTAGTTAAGAATTTCTATGAGACAAAGAAAAGTTTGAAAAAACTTACTTTACCAGAAGAAAAGATCCATGCTTGCAAAAATCATTGCATGTTATTATATGGTAAAAATGAATCTAGTTTGACACACTGTCGGGTGTGTGGACATAGTCGTTACAAGAGTGGTAGACTCGGCTTGGTTCCTCACTTGGTTTTACGCTATTTACCGATTACTCCAAGACTTCAAAGGCTGTATATGTCAAAAAAGACGGCAAAAGATATGACGTGGCACTTTGACCATAAAACACAACCGGGAACAATGGTCCATCCAAGTGATGGTAAGGCTTGGAAGCACTTTGACTCGATTGATTCACTATTCGCCAGTGAGATACGAAATGTTCGACTTGGGTTATGCACGGATGGGTTTAGTCCACATAACTCAAATTCAAAATCTTATTCATGTTGGCCCGTCTTTCTTACAATATATAACTTACCTCCTTGGATGGGTTTGAAAGAGTCATATGTCGAACTAAGCATGCTTATTCCAGGGAAAAAGAGCCCGGGTCAGAATATAGATGTGTTTCTAAGGCCATTAGTAGACGAGTTGAAAACTTTGTATAATGATGGGATTGAGACTTACGATGCGGCACGTAAGCAGAAGTTCATGATGAAAGCTGTTCTTCTTTGGACGGTTAGCGATTTTCTAGCTTATGCGATGTTGTCAGGCTGGAGCACTCATGGGAAGTTAGCATGCCCGTACTGTATGGGTAACTCGGGATCGTTTCAGTTAGAAAATGGAGGGAAACCATGTTGGTTTGATTGTCACCGAAAATTTTTACCCTCTAGCTACCCATATAGGAAAGATAAACGAGGATTTATATCTGGTAATGTTGTTCTTGGTGATCCACCATCGGAGCTTAGCGGTGATCAAATTTGGGAGCAAGTTCGTCACTATCCAACCGTTTACGAAGGCAACCCCTATAGAAAAAACAATCAGAAACTTGCTGGTTTTGGGAAAACTCATAATTGGGTAAAAAGAAGCATCTTTTGGGAGCTTCCGTATTGGCGTACATTGTTAATCAGACATAACCTTGATGTAATGCACATTGAGAAAAACGTTTTTGAGAATCTCTTCAATACGGTCATGGGCACTGCAAAAACGAAAGATAATGTAAAGGCTAGGAAAGATGTTAAAAAGTATTGCAATAGAGCAGAGTTGCATATCCGTCAAGTTGGAACTAAGGGCATGAAACCAAAAGCATCATACACTTTGACGAAACCACAAGTAGGTAAAATTTGTGAATGGCTGACTAACCTTAAATTCCCTGATGGGTATGCTTCAAACCTGGGGGGATGTGTTGGCCTTGAAGATCAGAGTTTTTATAGTTACAAGAGTCATGAGTGTCATGTGTTTATGCAGAGACTTTTGCCAATTGCTTTAAGAGGCATGATACCAGACCCGATATGGGATGTAATTGCAGAAGCGCATTCTTTCGTGTAATATGTGCATGGGTATTGCACACAAGTGACTTAATACTTTTGCAACATAGCATTGTTGAAACAATTTGCAAGTTAGAGAAAATTTTCCCTTCTGGATTCTTTGACTCAATGGAACACCTGGTAATACATTTGACTCGTGAAGCTATTCTTGGTGGACCAGTTCAGTATAGATGGATGTATCTCTACGAGAGGTAATTTTCTTAACCAACCAAAGTATTCTTGTCGTCGTAATTTTACACACAATATAAAATATAAATTCCTTTCTTGCTGACACTTTTTTCATGACATGTACAAGAGATTAGGCTCGATGAAAAGAAAGATTAAGAACCAAGCCAAGGTTGAGGGTTCCATGGTCCAGTCTTATCGCATAGAAGAACTTTCTACCTTTTGCTCCCAATATTTTAAGCCTTCAATAGAAACCCGGTTGACTCGTGATTTTCAAAATTTTGCCCCTGATATTCCTTGTTTTACGAGGAATGACGCTCGATTAAGTATATTCAAAGTTCCATGTCGGAGATTATATGAAAAGAGTGGTCAGCGAAGATCCTTAAGTGACGAGGAGATGCGTTTGGCACATAACTATGTAATTCTTAATTGTGAAGAGGTCCATCCTTTTATAGGGTATGTGGAATTTTAGCTTTTTCATGTACTTCCAAAAAATGGTTTTGTCGTAGTGGTCTAACTTTTGTTTGTCCAATCTCTAGGTTGTTTGATGATTTTGTGCGACTTACACAACCTCAAATCGATGAAGGAGGTCTTGAGAGTTATAGAGATAAAAATTTTGCTAAATGGTTAGAAAAACATGTAAGTATAGCTTCAATAACAATCTTATTGGCTAATTATATTTCATATCAGGTTAAGTGATAGCTTCTTTCGTTATTATAGGTTGGTGAAAGTTCTGATGATTCGTGTTCACATTTGAAAGGCCTCGCACGAGGACCACTGCGTCATGCTTGGTCACATAAAGGGTATTTTATCAATGGTTTCAAATTTCACACGGAAAAATATGGAGACGGTCGGGTGACACACAACAGTGGGGTATGTGTGAAAGGATCTTGTTATAACGAGACTGAGTGCGACTTCTATGGGTTGTTGGAAGAGGTCATAGAGGTAGCCTATTGTGGTGTGGGGCGTTGTGTTGTGATATTTTTTAAGTGCAAGTGGTTTGATGCAACTCGAGGGGTAAGGATTCACAATAAGCATAATATAGTTGACATTAAATACAAATCAAGGCTAATAAATGATGAGCCATTTGTCTTAGCATCACAAGTAGAACAGGTATATTATGCACCATATCCTTCAATGACAAAAGATTTAAAAGATTGGTGGGTTACTGTCAAGATAAAGTCAAGGAGCGTGTATGAATTAGAAGAATGTGAAAATGAAGAAGACGGTGATGATAATGGAGATGGGGAGGAATTCTTTCAAGATAACGAAACATTAATCCCTTCAACATCTACATCTTCAAGTGGTATCGAGGAACCTGTTTGTCTTGTCATTCAAGGGGAATTAGAAATAGTCGATAATAATGGTGATGAGACCCAACAGAAGATAATGACGATGCAGAACAATGAGATGAAGAAGAGTTTATTGATAGCTCAGATGAATCAGATAACGATAGTGATGGCATATTTAATGCTTCATCTGATAATGAGTGATCAATTTCAAATAACCATAGAGCTATATTTTAGAACACCTTCTGATAAGACTATTCAAGTCCAATATTTTGTTATTATGCGTCATATACATATTTATTAAGATCTGAAAGTTTGCGTGTTACTTCAGGTTTAGTTTTTTCTTATGGTTGTATTGTTGTATGGATGAACCAGCGTCTTGTGTTTTTATAAATAATTGCCTTTATAAATAATATATTGTTGCAAAGAGGAGTTTGGAATACGCTTATTGGCTTGGTTTTCCTACATATGTTTGTCTTGCTAATTAGCTGTAAATAGGAGTTTAAAGTATGTTTCAATTTTGTATAATAAAAGATGAAGATATAAAAAAAAGTACACAACTCAATAGCATTTGACCCACTACTCAACTGCTCATTAGATGTAACCCATTACTCAACTTCCATTACGGGCTGCAATTTGCAGGAGACGCGAATACTCACTATATGCCATTTGCAGCAGACCCAAACACTCCCTATATGCCATTTGTAGCAGACTAAAACACTCAAAACATGCAATTTGCAGCAAACTTAACATGGCTGTTGCACCAATCATACTCTACCCATTGTAGGATGCAATTCGCAGCAGACCTAAACACTAAAAATATGCCATTTACAGCAGATCCAAACACTTAGAATATGCAATTTGAAAGTGTGAAAATACCATTGATTAGTCATAATTCGAATCAAATATGGGTTTCTTCTTTCCTCTATGATAGACGATCAAATGCTTCGATGACTCTTTCAATGTGATTTGATTCACTCTTATGGATTTTGACTTCATTTTCCATTCATCAGTGTTCCAAACTCGATCAATCATATCTTGCCAATAGCATGACTTTATCCAATTCGGGTTATAAGGCTTGAGAACAGAAAAGTCAAAACCATCAAACTGAACCCCGACGGATTGTGCCATCTGAATAGACTTTTTTCTTGCTTTTAACATGATATGTAGATAACGAATTTTCATACTTTCCTCCCACACCTCATGGACCAATCCATCTGTCACACCTTCCCATTGATAGAAGCGCTAGGCAAACAAAAGTAATTAATTTATATTCGTATGTATGTTGAAAACATGTTTTGGTTTAATTACTTCTAAACACTTGGGTGACTCACCTTAAAATGTGCCCATAGTTCATCGCGAGCGGTCTTGTTAACCTCCTTCCAGTTCGTCCAAGAACCATTAAACATGTTCTTGAGTATTACACTTAACATGTGAGAAACGTGTGCATCGGGAAATCTACAAAAGTTAAACATTGCAGCATAATGAGTCCACATAAAAGAAGTGTTGATGCACGTTAAATAGATCAATAGGCATACCCATCCAAAGTGATGATTTTCCTATGTGATGGGTCATACGGGGGTTGCTTGATAACGTTCTCACGTTTTCTAGCTTGGAATGATTCAACATACGACTCATCCACTCGCCCACATCTACTTCCAAGTCCAATGGTGCCTCTTTCCATGATAACTGTAACAAAAATTAATGTCAAAACAAACTGAAATTGATAGCATTAAGTTGTAGTTTGGTTTAGGCGTAGATACACAACCAATATGGGTTTGAGAATATAATAAAGTGAGAACATATATTATTCCTAATATGCAATTAGCCAATACTATAAGCTAATCTAAAACAAAAGTAAACACATCAGATTCTTTAATAAGTCAAATCTAATTAAATTTTCATAAAACATTCATCATTGTCCAAACTCTTTCTAGGTTTTATATACATCTAAACACACAAACCCCACACATAAATTCAATAATACATTAAGTACGGGTATGAAACAAAAAGAAAGCTCGAGTAAACACATACAAATCATAAATTAGGGGTGTTTGGCAAAGCTTAATTGCGTGATTATTGGTTTAATGTAGACATGTAATGAAAATAAGTAATGGATAATAAACCTAAAACTTAGATATAACGGGTACCTCAATTAAGATTTCGAGTTTAATGGTTTATCTCAGCCTGCTTTGGTGTGAGAATGAGTTGAAGGATATTATATCAAACAAAATTGATAACTGTTCCCTCCTAGTTCTTTTTGGCGGGTATTCATGGTTTACTGAATCAAAGTAACTGCTGCCTCCAACACTATCTTTTCGGCGGGAAGCAACCGTCTCCTTCATTGGTTCGCGGGTTTTTTTTATCTATTGATAGATATCCCATCTATTATATCCTCTTTGTAGTTTTTTTATTTGTGTGTGTCTGTCAACAAAAACATAATAACATATTATTAAAAAAGAATTAAAGAGAAAATAAAAATAGATACAATGTTTAATAGTAATTAGAATATATATATTTTTTCACTCAGGTTAAGTTGATTTGGTCATATAAATATAGAAACAATACTAGGATACACTATCATTCGATTTTTTTCCATTATAGGATTTGTTGAGGTTTATTAAAATTTATTTTCTATAAAATATCGTTAGGAATTAGTGAAACATATGAGTTTATAATAATTTTTTTCACTTTAGATTTATATATAAATAAAAACAAATAATCATCATTCGTCTTAAATACGATTATCTCTATATATTAGAAACTTATTAGTGTCGCACGAGAAAAAAATTAAGTATTTGGACCGGAAGAAGATATATTATGAAACTTACTAATAAACTTAAAAGCGTACAGCTTATTAAGTCGTGACATATTACTTGATGTCTTGATACCACAATCTCACGAGATAAACTATTTTTACGAGTTTTTCATTTTAAATGTTGATAGTCACGGTTTATTATCATAACTTGACTCATTTATGATTGTACGTATATGCATAACATCGTCACCTAATGTCCACCATGACGCGTGCATCTTTTTATTTTACCCAAGTACATCTTTAATCTGTAGCTAACTGCGAATTTTAGCGACGTATTTGAGACGGTAAAAAGTATCCATCGTTATATAGTTACAAATTCGTCGCTAATAGCTACAAATTAAGTTCGTCGTTAACTCCGTCTCAGTATGAATCCATTTAGCGATAGAACTCCGACAGATGGAAAATTCCATCTCTATCCTTGTTACTAATTTGTCGCTAATTTGAAACTATCTTACAAAAGCTAATTTTGTAGCTAAATTATCGTTAATTTGTCACTAGGAACCATATTTTTGCGACAAAATAATTCTGTCACTAATATCCGTCTCTGTTGCCCCATATTCTAGTAGTGAATGGGGACGGGTTGGTCGAGTTTGGGTCGTTTGAGTCAGTTTCGATTCTAGTCAATGATAAAAATAGTTTATCTGAACCCGACCCGATTTCATATCAGGTCAATAGGGTTCGAGTCTATTTACTCATATCGGGTTAATTCGAGTTCCGGTCAACCCGAATATTAGTAAAATAAAAAATTAATTTTTTTTTTACTTTTTTAAAAGTTATATAAATTTTATTTTAAAAAAATAATAAGTTAGGGTTGACGCATACCCGATTAGACAACTTTTTTATCCAATACCCAACCCAATTTTGAATTCGAGCTAATCAGGTTGACCCGAGTTTTGAACACGTGTAACCCAATCCAAATATACTCGGCCGGGTGGAGTAAAAAAAGTCATAGAGGTGTAGCTGTCATAGAGGTAATCAAATAGAAACACAACAAAACCGATTGATTATATTTGTTTATTTTTTAAAAAGTCATGTATTTACATGTTTATTCTCTTTAAACTAGCCGACTACCCACGCATAGCCGTAGAAGTTCCTAGCACAAAATAGGCGATTACCCACGCATAGCGGCGGAAATTCAAATATTTAACGATATGTGATATTATGGTATTTGTTTCGTGTAATGTTAAAAATAAAATGTGAAAAGTTTAAAATGAAATAACAAATGCTCGTAACATGCGATACTTTATTAATATGTATTAAAAAACATGTAAATACATTTTGTGAACTGAAACTGTAACGTTACATCAATTATAAGATAAAATCTAAAAATGCATGTTACCCGGCGCTGAAAATTTCTTGATACAAGATATTTTAGGTGTAGAATCCTCCTTGAGCAAAGTATTTGATTGTAAGGGATGTCTCTCTAGACAACGTTACATTAAGCTGACCATACGAGATTTTATAACTGCAGTATTATCAGGGGCGGAGCCAGACTATAAAGTCAACATGTGCACAAAACTTTTAATACGATGATCTATATAGTACCTAATTTTAGTACCGGGTTCATTTTGAAAAAATAGAGGTTTTTAGCAAATATACACATTACGTGACAAAATTCCATCGGGTTCCCGTGCATCCCCGGGAACCCCCTAGCTCCGCCCCTGAGTATTATATTATTATCACACAAACGTTACACTAAACACTTAGGAAAAATATCATTACAACTATAAAAGTTTTGTTATATACACGGCTATTCGTCTCTTACAAAAAGCAACTCGAGTTACATGCATACAATCAGATACACATATATACATGCCTGCATATATTGGAACGATATTTATAAAATAAAACCCAATAAATGAGACATACACGATTATGGAAAATATAATTCTTGCTGGTACCATTAATTACATGTAATTTCATGACAAGTTTAGTTCGTAATGTCAATATTCTTCGTATACAAATTGTTACTTTCAAGTTTAATATAGTTGATAAATTATGAGTTGTGCTTTCTTTTGTATAAGTTTCATTATTTTATATAAGTTTCAATGTATCCTTTATATACTTGCCATTTTACATAATAGGATACCATATTATCATAACAAGGTACTAAACCCGCGTTTCGCCGTGGGTTGGTAGCAAATGACACATGATTGATTACATGTACTGCAAGTGTTGACGTAAGCTTCAAGCAGTTGATGCACATCAACTACTTGCCAATAATTATTGCAGTCTATAGTAAATCCAACTAAAATTTTGAGGACCAACCTAATCAGAAGTGATTTTAGACGAAAAGCATAAAATTTGGAACAACCATAACAGATCACTTTGGTGCACCTGAGTTGCAAATTACACAATGCCACATATACTAAAAAGTATATATCCAACATGTTCATATGGCTCTTGAATTATAGTGCTTCTTGCTACAAAAAGTCTCATATGTGCTAAAATAGTGCTGGTCACCTTGTGTTTTTCTGATACTACCACCTGGATTCCTCTTTGGTCTTGCTACATGGACAAATGGTCGCATGGTGGTTCTTCAATTTTTTCCTTCGCAACTGGCTTTGGACCAACAGGTGGTGCATTTGTAGTGTGAGATTTTGTAGGTATATAGGCGGAGGACAATAGGTAACCTTGAAGTAAAAAATTCAACGAAAGAAGTTCTCCACGCCTTTTCTCGTGCTCAAGCATTTCACCTGCATCTTTGTCCAATAATACAAACAACTTATAAAAATCACAATCTACGTAACACAAAATCGAATCAATATGTCAATAATAATATCTATTGATCATTCCAAAGAGCTACTTTTTAAATGCTTTTTAGTGGGTTTTTTGTTTATGCTTATATCGCGGACTTTACCTTATGTGTCTTTTGGCTTATATTTCAGAAGCTCAGTTTTGTTATAAAAAATAGCAATCCCAAACATCCTCTTAGTACCGACTTAGATAAATACTTAATCCTAAATATAATCGCAAATGACGTACAATCTATCAGTTTGCTTATCCATTATCTATATATCACATCTTAAAAGCAAAATACATCCAACTGATTTAAGTTATATCCTCATGATTCTATATTGCAAAATTTACTTTCAGACTATTGACTTTGTGATAAATTGCCTACAATAGACACCCGCGTCAGTACAAACTCTAATTGACACAATCCTTGTTATATAGATGATATTTTTATATGGGGCATGATGTGGAAACATCAATAGACCCACTTAAATAAGTAAGGTCTGATATGGTTCCCAAATCGCAAATGAATTTATCAAATACAACATATGATATAAGACCATCTTCACTGCTATAAAGTTTCATGCTGACGTATGGCAAGCTTTGTATAAAACATTTCACTGACATGATGTTCTAACAATCTTTGATCCATAAGCATCATTCTACACACATAAGGAGTCATAGCCCTCTAAAAACTCAAACCATTTCAAGCCGAAGTGTGGAACCTATGAGGTATCCTAACAAACTATGACTTTGCATATTGACATTATCATTGGTAGATGAGTCACTAATCTATAGATCCTTATAGCATCATACAACCCATTATGGAACTTTACAACCATCAAGACATACTCACACTTTTAGATGCATCTAATACTTAAGTACTTAACCTTATTGGAAAAGTTATTAGCATCTAATACAGAGAATACGATGTGTTTTTTACATTGAAATTTACATGTAATCAATGACCGTTCCTTCATGCTGACCCTCGAGTCCAATCGATGTCTCATGTCCAAATGTTTTCGTGGTTTCTCCTGAGAGTTATATAGAAAAACATATGTATCAAAATTGAATGTGTAAGATGCTTATAACCATATCCAAAGATTCCTTGTTTCTACTACACCCAAATCCAAACACACCCTATTGCTATAGCAGTCGAATCTAATCACATTTGAATAAGGCACCCACTGATCCGAACTCGCTTTAGGACTTCTATAGTTTCCTATTTCAAACACCCCTCGTCAACAATTATTTTTTATAACACTTGTTGCATTCTTTTTAACTCTGATTTTGTTCTGCTCGTGTATGCTTTATGTCACATTAGCAAGACTTTCAGCCTATATCTTTGTGCCTTGGCTGTAGTGCTTATCTAATTGGAGGTATCACACGCGGACACTGTTATACATGCATTTGGCTTAAAAACTTGTGATCCATATGCCTGCAAGTAAAACATGGTTAATTTCCATATGGTAGCATATCATTATGTTAGTGAGGAGCATACCATATGGTAGCACCATCTCATTAACCATCTTCCTAGATTCACAAATAAAACCTATATCAGGTTACCTACCCACCACTCACCACCTGTTGCATATGAGAGAAGTAGGTGTAACTTATAGCATCAATCATCTTCCCATATCCTAAAAGAAGAGCTAACAAAACAACATAATAAACAATATTCGGTCCTAATTCAGAATATCAATATGAAAAAATAAAAACATTAACAAAAAGAATCCATCTAAATAAACCATACAAACAAAGAAATCAAAAGTCGTTAGTTCTAAATCAAATGGAAAAGAGCGAAAGCCAAAATAATGTTTTATATGTAAAAGGGTTCAACCCTAATCAACTTTATTACCAACAAGCCAACTTCTTTGGTTTACATGATTTAAACACGGAAGAATAAAATGTATTGGATCGATTGTGAGGCATCCTATACAAAAAAATAACCAAAATTATAAACAAAAACAAATTTATCTTAATATAGTCAAGTTCCTTATGAAGGTGAATCAAAACAATCGAATTCCATAATACTATATAAATACACTTACAGAAAATGGATGTAATAATTATCCATTGTACATGTGAATATAAACTGAATTATAGAATGTATTTTTGAAGAGAATCGTATAAAGGAAGATTGAAAATTGAAATTAAATGGTATTAATGAGTTAACAAAAATAGGTTGATTTGTAACAGGCTGAGAATAATTTGTGTATAGGAAGAATCGAGTCAGAGATGATACTTACAAGAGAAGCTATGTTGAATTTTTTCAACTTTCAACAAATGGGATGGCTCCTTTATCGTTAGTATAAATTAACAGATTGATTGTATTTGTTTATTTGGAAATCATAGAGGTAATCAAATAGCGAGCAAAGACCTTTCCTTTTTTATTTTGGTTTCTTGTATATGCTCGTTTCCTTAGCAGTGAAAAGGTAAACCTTGAGGTGTTAAGTACAATCAAATTGTTGCTGCTACATGAAGTATGCACCATTTACTCTTCAAACTACCAACCAAGTTCGATATATAACCAAATGACTACTTAATATCCTATGTATTTTTCCCGTTACATTTTTTACTCAGTTTAGACCTACAAACTATTGTTATTAATAACTGGCAGCAAGTAGCGGCCATTATGAAAGGTATAAACAACTAACAAATGGTCAAAAGCAACTGTAACTATATATTGTACGCATTAGATCACCGAATTCCTTTCGCATTTCAATTAATGGAAGTGGAACTTCCTTTTTAAATACATAACATAAGATTTTCAGTTTCATTTAATTTCCCTACAATACGTTTTTTACAAATATGGTGCATGGTCCACTGACGTCTTTTCACTGGTGTTGTTAGCAAGATTTTTTTGTAGCTTTACATCTTTGGTTGTGGTGATTGTTGTACCGTCTTCAGTATTGTGTGAGGCATATGATGTTATAGCAAAGTCCGTTGTTGGAGGTATGAGTTCCAATGTTTTGGGTTTGAAAACGGATTTTAATTTGAAGTCGGGTTCCCCTTGGTTTAGCTCTTTTGCCAAAGTGAAATTGAAAACTGTGTCTTGTCCCTTCAAGTTCTTTTAAGGAGGTGGTAACAATCTTTGTTGTTGGTTTCATTCACTACATCGATGCACTCATGTACGAAGGTATGAGCTTCTAGACTGAAACACATCAACGATGTTGTTGCCGTTCGATCAATGATAAGTACTCTTAAACAGTAGCTGTATTTGAATCAAAGATTATTTGTATTATGTGTCACTTTATTATGTTATGGTAGTTCGTATAAGAGCTTGGGGTAAATTCAGTTAAGGATTAACATGATCTATGGTAGGTAACCTGTAATTTGGCACATGATGTGGCCCATGGTCTTTGCATGGTAGGCCTGGAAATTCTTTTGTCACTTTCAGATTGCACTCGGAACAAATTTTGTAGTTCCACGGTTCTGTTATGCTGAATTTGACTTGAAGGCTTCTTTTGTACATTATGTAATTTCTATTAAAGAGGACCCGCAATCACATATGTATGCCTTTCACATCTTATGCAAAAGACATGTATATTAATAAAAGGAACTTACTGAGAGGCCCACAGTCATGCTAAGTAGCAACTTCGTTCTCCCCAGCCTTCAAATAAACTACGCTCTAAAGGCTGAAGGGTGAAATCGTACCATTTGCCATTCCGTTAGCTGAGAAGGTCCAAGTAAACAACATAAATGCTTATGCATGAATAAAACAGAGTATCTAACGAATGAAAATTAGAATCATAGTTCGTGCAAGAAGTTTTAAGTATCTTTAGCATTGAACATTAAAGTATGTCGTTGACAAAGGCATGAAGGGTATGTCCCTTTGATTAAAAATATAACTACGAAGAAAAGAGCTGTGAGAATCACTTACCTCAAAACTGGCTACAGATTCACGACTGAAAAAACCTCGCTCCTCGAAGACAATTCTCGACACGCCTCTAGTAAAAAAATTTGTATAAGCAAGTTTCCTTGCAATATAAAACCACAAAAAGGACATGAAAATATCAGCAATAGAAAAGATAAGGGCAGCTGAATAGGGTGGTAAAAAAGTTCGTAACACACTTTATTTCTATATGTGTACCTAAACGATTTCCAGAGAGTTGGTAATGACCTAAAATTAAAGCACGGGAACAAACTCTTATGTAAAAATAAAACATAAAGTACAAAACCTTTTGTCATCATATCACGCAATTAGATTTATATTTACTAAAAACCCATATTTTCTAGATCTTGTAGGAAATCAAAATAGTATTTTCTGATTGCGTTTTTTCTAAGTGCCAACAATATATAACGTGAGCACAGATCCCAAACGACCTCTTGCATGGACGATTTTGAGTAATATTTTGGTAACTATCAGTAATTAAGCATTAGGTTCATATGACTGGTTGTTCAGGAGTAAATTTACCTTTACCACGCTTATCTACGGTTGGTACATGCTATTGTTTCCTGTATAGCAGCCATCCATAAAAAACACGATATTTATGTCATTTTAGAAAGTTCTAACCCCGACATTACCAAAACTATTTTATAGAAGAATATTGTGTGTAGTTGTTCTACCTAATAAACAATTACTCAACATAACTAATGCATTAAACGATTTGCTTAAAATATTGTTGTCAATTAAGCAACATAGTAAATTAACCAAAAGGAATATATACCTCGGTTTTAGAGACCTATCCACAGTCCACTTTCTTAAAGATTTTACTTTTTAATGAAAGCTTTCGACAATTAACTAAATGGGTTTTCGATAAATAGTCTATGACCCACAACTAACTTTCTTCAAGTTGTTACTTGTTTAAGAAAAGGTTCACACATTAAAGAACGTATTTTCATGCAGTTTGAAGATGCATTCAAGCTGTTACTAATTAGAAAAAAAAACAAAAATTATGGCTACATCCTGTAGCTCCACAATTTCTGATTCCCTGTTTAAGTTCCTCATGTACAATGATCATTTCCACCCACCTTGTGATAACAGAAGACTAACCTATTGACAGAAAGTAAAACCTTCCAAGAGTTCATTGAAAACATAGCAAGCTATAGATGTACTTTATCCATATAAAGATTTCATTAAAACTAAATAAATGTGCTGAAACAAAGTTTGGGATTGAAGATGTGCCAACCAATTAAGTTACTAAGGGATTGCTATTTGAAACTGCTGAGATCAGAAATTTGGCTAAGCAATGCTGCACAGATTTTGTATTCTAGTTTTTGGAGTTATTGGCTGATTCCTGAATGTTAAAAACGACCAGTGACGATTTTAGTTAGAATATCTCTTGCTTTTTTAGGATGTTTTAATTTTTTTATTGGTTGATAGTGGTAGATTATGATATAATGCTTGATACATCATTTTCTTATAGAAAACTCAAATGTGTAAATAAGTAGGTGACTCTTAGTTTTTAGGATATTGTCACGGCTAAAAAACTTCAATACCCACGTAACCCATATCTTCTCATTGCCGACAAATAAAAGGTCTTTTAATGATAGCCAAAAGTTTTTTAGCCGACAACAAAAGGTATATCATTTTACTAAAAAGGTAATAAAAAAGATTATGTATTCAAAATACACATTTTGAATACATAAAATATATCACAAACTTGCCACCATCTAACACAAGCATAGAGAAGCATAAAATCTATCATGCTTTCAATGCCATTAAGAAAATGAAAAGGAATAGTGAAAAATGCCAACGCAAAATGGGAATCCTCATCTTATTATCGCTCTTAAAGAAATAAAAAAGCATATGAAGCTCTATACTCGCATTATGTTCCATAGATAATTGGATAGGAATAACTTCCCTAGTGGCTTTCACGAGCTAATTGTGGTTTCACCTTCTTGTTTTGCAACAAGAGATAAATAAATTCCTCTTCTATAGCGTGATAAGCTCTTCGAATCAGAGAGACATTACAATTTTTATGTTGTAAATCCTACACATCATAAAACCACATTAGTATAAATTATCATATTTGTAACTAAACTTATGGGCGTTTGGGATGGCTTATATAAACTGCATATACTATTAACATGGGGTTATATTGGTCCACTGTGATGGTGTTGACATGGGTTTTGTAGGGCGTCTTTCAGGATTGCTCTCATAGTCCACCAAATCCAATCCTACAACCTGCAATATAAAACAACATATCATCGGGATACTATATCAGTAAAACATATATGGTTATTAAAAGTAAAGATGAACTGAAATATACAGATAAAATGAAGAGCAAAACCTGTTTCAGAAATACATGCAACTAAGGATGTGAGTTTAGGTCGTGTAACCTCAAAGAGAGGAAGGAATACGTTGTCAAGAATGGTCTGAAAGGACGTGAATATACCCATTTCCTTGTATATATTGTGAAGTCGAGGCAACTGCGAAATAATGTTAGAATGAGAAGTGAGCATAGAGATGTTTACATCTTTATTACATGTATTTCCAAAAGCGTCATGTTCCAACAACTTAACATTGATATAAGGGGGCCTTATTCTTTCACTCACACTGACACAAAATCGCAGCCAACAAACTACCAAATAAGAACCACAAACAATACTCTACGAACAAACCTGGATTCCGCGATCTCAGTACTCAAAGGCTGGAGTATCGAACCAATATTGGTTACAACAACGTGTGGAAGACCAACGGTGATAGCATGTTGTCTTACACTTCATCAATTAGAACCAGGGCGCATATGTGACCCTTGCTGATTTTGCATTCACTATTTTTTTCACATTGTACCTGATCAGCTTCAAGTATGAGAAACCACCAAAACCACCTTTTTAGTTACACTCTTGATACTTTATAAAGGTATTCCAGAAATAGATCTTTTTTTATAAATTAGGCATGAAATTTTATGCATATATGTCACCTGATCCCATTATTGCTTGAAGTGTAACATTTGTTTTTTTAAAGTCAAGTCTTTGTCCTTGAAAGCACTGATATTTTTTTTCTTGGTTCAACCTAATGGATTTTTTAAATGACTTTTGAGGGATCGTGAGCATAATGTTAGATTGACTGATGCGCAACCTTCCTTTCTAATTAGCTGGAATAATTGAGTAGAGTTATTCTACGTGACAGTGTTGTTCTCAAAATTTCAACGTCAATTCTAACTTTGGTATTCTTAACTTACAATAAAAGCAGAGGTAGAAACTAAGATTTTAAAATTTCTATTTGTCCCAGCAATTTGATAGACCTCTATTTCAACTATTGGATTTTAATATTCTTTAGCTTAGGAATCACAGTTTCGGATCATTCCTTTGGTAAATAGGGTTCAACATTTTCAGTTTAATTAGTGCACATTCTTGAGCCATTTGCATAATTTTCAAAATTATGCACACTCAAAAGACATCCATGGACAGGTCGCTTAGATAGAGATGGTAGGGGGTCATGGTGGTAGTTAGAAAGGTTTTAAGCTTTATGACGATGTGTCATACCCATGGTACTCTCGTCAAGCGACTGCTACTTAAGATGCAATAGAGAAGGCAGTACGTTAATAAGTTATTAAAATTGATATGTCATCTAAACTGAGAGGCGGGTAGAAGGCAAGTTTACCTTCTTTGATAATAGTAACAAAAGTAAGCCAATATGAACGTTTGAATGTTCTTTGATACGAAAACCATCAGGCCAATAAATAATAAACTTTTACCATATATATAAATAATATAAAATACCTGGCCAACTGAAGTCATTTTCTAATAACACAGAGTCAGACATCCCATATGCATATGAAGAAAGAGCGATAAATGAGAAGGATGTGTGCCAAAGATGTACGTATATTTCTCCTATTCGAAGGTTTGCCCGACGCGAAAAGATCAGAAAAGTATTCACTGAATAGCCGTTCGGAAACAGGTATCAATTTCCCACAACGGCAAGAGGCCAACTGCCAATTAGACACACAATAGTATTTAGCAAATAACAAAAGAGTAACTCTATGGTAAGAAAAAAACCTAAAGCACAAACTAACTTGACAATTGGTGTTAGACAAGTTTTATAATACTATGGAAAAAAACATAAATCACATGATAATCACCAACCTGATAATGCCAATTCCAAGAGAGAGTAGCCAAAACTACCAACTTGTCCTAACAGTGGTTGTGAATTTTCCCAAAAAACATGATTATCATCACATGACACAAATAAAACTAATGAGTGATATCTACATGATGCATAGTTGGCGTGTGTGTGTAGGAAATAGATGAGACAAGATCTCTCATCTGAAGTACAGCAGTAATGCCAACGATTCACACAAATAGTCTGTTTTTTTGTTACTCCTTTGAAAATATTCATCTCGTTAGGCTTCCGAGCATTAAAGTTATTAGTAACTTCCATTCATTAAAAGAGGCCATTGCTACCCATTTACCTCTAAAAGGGTCAATCTGGGCTATATTTGATCTTCAACAGCTCAAAAGGGTAGATTAAGTTATTTATCCAAAACGGAATGGACTCAAAGCCTTCAAAGAACTTCCTAACAGATGCATTTTTGAAACATCTCCCTTTCGAAGGAAACTATGCTGGAGCTTGAACCATTTGAAAGACCACACATATAATTAATAGCTTATACACAATTCAAAATAAGTTGACACCTTGTGCTAATTGGTTGGCCTCTTTCACACATTCAGCAAGTGACTTAGCTTCCTCATCATGGGTGAAACACAACAGCAACCCTTTTCCTGATAGCAGTGAATTAAAAGTTGGTTAGGTTTTTTTTGGGTAAAGATGGTGGTAGTCAGCTAAATTTCCACTCATAGTCATCTAGTCTTACCAATATGTTGTCTCTCTATCTGAATCCAGTCTTACCAACATTTGAGCAGACAAGAATATTACACTCTCCAGAACCGAACATACTCAGTGCAGCAAGCCTTTCTGCCTAATATACACATGGCATAAAGAAAAACCCAGTTTTTCACGATACCCTCGTAGCCATCGCTGAGAAGTCAACCATCAAAGCTGTTATCCTTGACTTCTTTCCTAATGCTGCTTTTCAAGTTGCTAAAAGCCTGACGGTAATTACCCTCGAGCGAGTTTGATTGTTCCTCAGGACGCTTTATCTGTGCATCCTGGATGGCTGCAGACATGAACATATAATTATCAGAAAACCATCATTGAGCAACTTTGGAAGCCAATATCATATGCTAAAATGCAAAATGCTAAAACAATAATAGAAAACTGGATAAAAAAGTGTATGTGTGTCAACCAATACTCCCACAATTTCCAGGATCAGTAATATAATCCCTCATCGTACTCCCTAACAGGTACCGAGTATGCCGAGAAGGGTGACAACAATAAATGCAAGTATTAGTAAAACCAAAGGGTTAGCACTATTAACTGACTGTATGATGTACAGATCTGCTGCCAAGATTAATGGCACACCGGCTATATCAAATGGGAGTCACAGTCCAATGCTTGCACCCAAAGTGCCTTCATATTTTGAAGCGAGTTCATATGAGAACACCAAGTACACTTGCTATGTGGTTTATGCCACTGTTATTCCTCTTGTATTAGTTCTGGTTATGGGTATTTAGTAGATACCTGCTTCACTAAAAATGGATTCTCTTATGTGCAATCCAGGGAAAATGCGATATTTGCATTTCTTCTTCTTGTTTCTGAGGCCCTCAAATTAATTTTAACTTTAGATCGTCAAATCCAAACACAATCTAAATATTATAAAATTTAGGTTGTAGAAACAACAAAATGGGTCTGACCTTAAGCGACCAGACAAAGGACTCCCCGGTCTACTATCGGGAGACATGGGATTAAATGGTATCAAGCTATTAGACCTAGGACTCGTCACATTTGAGTTTCTTTCCTGTGTTGGCATATGAGAATCAGAATCAGGAAAATTTTCTGCTATAAGAAAATCATCTAGCAACACATCTGCAATAAATGCACAAATAATATCACTTTATTAGATTTCCACTTCACAAACCATTTGTGTTAATACATAATCTTCCCCAACATTGGTGTCTTAACATATGTCTGAGTATTTCTATAAAAGAAAGCTGACACATTGCAACCTGTATGAAAAAGATTGAAGAGTAGATGGTCAAAGCTTTGTAATACAATTAAACAGCATAGCTCTGGTTTTGAACCAAACAGGATACGATTAAACATCATAGCTTTGGTTTTGAGCTTAATTATATTATGTCACAAGTTTTGCCGTTTTTATATAATTATATTACAAATAGGTTGCCTAATATAACTATAGCAAACGGAGATTAAACACAATGTTCTGCAAGCAAATCATATGATCCATCAGTGACACTTTCTTGCCATTTGGCATGCGTTAGACTCATACCACACATACATAAAAATTAAATAGAAACTTTAATAACCCACATAATATATACTACTATTTTAGGTTAAATTATGTTGCCTGTTTCAATCGCATCCACCACCAAAAGCGGCAGATATAGCTATATGGCAAACATAAGCACATGGGCAAAAACAAAATGATTTCATAGAAAGGCAAATTCATAGAAGCAAACAATAACAAAAAACAATACAAAATCAATCTCAATATAAAATATGCAAGCCACAAAAATCGAAGCCAAAAAAAATATATAGACATTACCTGAAAGAGAAAGAATTAACAACCACGCCAATTGGTTCCCTATCCTGTATGAAAAAACAATCACAAAAAAATTAGGATAATGAATATAAGAGAAAAACAATCCCAATCAATAACTCAGACAAACAACAATTAACTTAGGCGAATCCATTTAAGGAAAAAATGATGATGATATGCTTATTCAGATCAAGATTATGTGTGTGTTTTTTTCGGCTATAAATAAAAAAACTGAGTTTTGACGTATTCTCTCTATATTCCGATTAGCTGACGTAGATGGGGGTTTCAGTAAATCTGCTTTTGAAGATATTAGGGTTTTGGAAGAAACATATCAAAATCATCAACTATTTACAAACATACCTCATAATTTATGGTTTCCTATCTTTGATTTATGAAGCATACCTCATAGACCTGATCTATTAGGTGAGTTTTTTACAAAAAAAGGATGAAAACAAAAGGGGAAAATCATACCTGTATTTGATTGTGAATCAAGGATTGAAGAAAATCTTGGTTGAGGTAACGGGGTTTTGAGAAGAGAGGAAATTTGTGAGATTAGGGTTTGAGAAACAAAAGGGGAAAATCATACCTGTATAAATTTTTAAACTTACCGATGTGTTCTTTGCGCTTAAGATAATCTCAATACGTAATGTTATATGCGGGAATCGATGCATATTGATCGAGGCATATTGATGGAGGCATCAGATCTGATAATGTCTTCAGTGATAACATTCAAGATTTAAACCTAAAAAAACGTAAAAGTATAATTACTTGGAGATTAGTCAATGATTCAGTGATAGGAGATTTGAGTCAAATAATACAAACGATGATTTAAGTTTGATATGTATAATTAGGTTTTTCAGAGGGTGAGATGAGCATGGAGATATAGAGGATCTATGGAGGGGGCTAGGGTTTTATGAAGAAAATGGTTATGGAGGTTGTGTGTTTTTTACCCGTCGCTTTGTGGTAGAAAAAAATGAAAAAAAGAGTTAACAAGTATATATACCCATGGTTGCAAAACGCGAATTTATAGAAAACTGCGTTTTTAAAAAACGCGTTCCGGCCAAAAATGACGAAATTTAGGCAACTAATGAGATTTTTTAGGCAAATCTCATATCCTATTCGTTAAAAGATGTGACTGGGATATGACTGGATTAAAAACTGTGGTTTCAAGTCATAACTATACCTATAATATATATATATA
>CM046879.1:340985639-341015378 GCA_025667525.1 Glebionis coronaria
TTAAAAATTGTTAAAAGATACATGTCTACGGTTTTTCCAACCCCACTTGGTAAAACAGAGTTTAGCGTTTTCGGTCCCCATGAATCTCAACCCAAAAATTACAGTTTCACAACAACATAACATTAAAGTTAAAAATGTTTAAGTAGAAAAGGGAGGAAAAACAAGCAGACTCCAAGCCATACACACAACATCCATCCCATGCACGCTCCATGCTACACTTCAGCGGTTACCTGAAACACATGCTAAATTTGGTCAACGAAAACGTTGAGTGGAATTCATAGGTTTTACAATTCATTTTGAACATATGTGAAATAAAAACCATTCACGATCATTCATAGACTTGTCGATCAAACAATCTATATTCAAGATACTGGCAATTGTGTTTAAGCTCATGACACCAAACCGTTAACTCAATCACCCGCGTAATAATTACCCGGCGTGATTCAGATGAAACCAAGGCCCCTAATAAGGCATCAGTTGCAATTATACCTTATCTCTTATCAAAAATTATCCGTCCGCAGGGGGTATTAACGTACTAGCCCTCGTCTCGGATAGGGTAGTCAACCCCATAGTACTATCACTTTGTATAAGCGGCTATTTCTAATCCACGCTAGGACTAAACAATAGTTAATAGTTCATGAAATTAGGGACTTTTGCAACTAGGTACTCAACACAATTTCAAAGGCAACATTCGGGACTAACAATCATTCATGACATATGTTCATTTTAAAAACTAGCATGCATTTCCCTCGCGGGTAAAACAGTTTGAAATAATAAGAAGCGAGGCTATAAATTCACACCTTATATATCAAGTAGTCGATAGTTCGAGAGACGGTCACTGACGACGATACGGATGCCCGGGTAAATCAACACCTATCAATCAAATAACGCGTAATGAGTAATCTCATTTTAAAACCTTATGGTACTGTATAAAATACATAAATACTAGTCACTTATGACAATTACAACTCACGCCAAAACAAAACAACAAGCGTTACTCATTTTACACCATTCGTCCTTATTATTAACGTTATCCATTTTTATTCATTTTCGCCGATACTTACCAAAAGTACGGACTATTTTACTATACTTAACCATCCTTATAAAATTTGACAAAATTATCAAAAATTCTATAAGACCTGTAGATAACACATATTTAATCCCAACAAAAATTTTTACTTCTACGACCCGTTACTCAACGCTTTTCCAAAAACTACGTTTTTCGGACTGAAATTATACTTTGACCAAGTCGGACCCGTTTGACCCGTTTAAAATACTCCATTAACCCATTTGACACCTAAGTCCTATAGTAGACTCAAATGTGCAGGTTTGACACCAAAATTCAGTCCTTGACCATTTACCAAACTAGACTTATAGTCCCCGGGATTTGACCTAAAACCAATCATAACTTCGGATTATGACGGTTTTCATCTCCCGGTACACGAATTTCAAAACGTCGTAACTTTTGACTCGTTAGGAGTCGTAAGCTCTACCTTATACCAAATCGAAGCTAAGAGAATGCTCTACAAGTCTATCCTATCCATAAGACCTGTTTTCAAAATGATTTTTACGAAAATGCCTTAAACTTTCTGCCTAAATTTAACCATACCAAAATCACACTTACGCTCGATTCCAAACCCATTTATCATCACTAGACATCATCCTAAGCTTCCCTAGTCACAACCAAACCATATTTTCAGTTCCTAACCCCTATTTATCATCAACCTCATAAACTAAAATCCTAAAAACAAACATGCAAGTACTTGTATCTATCTAAAACATCTATGAACACAAGATTAAACACAAAACCCATGCTCAAAACATCAATCACCATGGCTCCCCAAACACCCCCCTTAGCCGTGGGGTTTGGGTGACCAAAACACCACAACCAAATCAATTTTGGTGGGTTTGTTTAGTGATTATATCCCCATTACACATGAATTTAACATGCATTTATCCAATTAACATCAAAAACGAGTTTGAAAAATTCCTTTGATTCTTGAAAAAAAAAATTGAATGCATGTTTGATTTGATTACATAGAAAGGTAGGGAATGATTAGATTAGAGGTGGTCTAACCTTAGTTTTAATCAAAACCAAGTAGAAAAAAAATTAATGGTGGTTTTTGGTGGGTTGGGGGTGACCGTCGGCCTAAAGGGGAAGAGAGGGAGAGAACAAAAATTTTTTTCAAGTGTTTTTGTTATGTGTGTGTTTACATTTCCCCTTTTGTAAAATTGGAAGGACCCCTTGTGCAATTTAGGCTTTCTTTTGGCCTCAAGTAAAAACGACACTAAAACTTTGCGGGATTGACTCACTAGTCATTTTAGAAAATTTTACGGGAGTCGGAAATTATCCCAAACACTCCAAAATACTTTTGGGATACTTTAAATGTACCCGGAAAGCTATAAAACTCACCCGACTCGACTTAACACGAACCGTAAGTAAAATTCTCGAAAAATTAAATTATCGATAAAACGTCAATAATTATAGAAATTTGGGCATCCATCGGGATCGTATTTGTCATCGTCCTTCTTAAATCGTCAATCGTAAAAATTATAACCTCGAACATCGATTTCAACCAAAATACTAAAATATATAGCAATTAATATTTATTAAAAATTTCAAAAATTAGCGTAATTTAGGGTAAGTTAGTGACCTCGGTTCTAGGGTATCACATCCACCCCTCCTTAAAGAGAGCGACGTCCTGGCGCTCGCCTCTTCTTATACTCACATTTCGTGCCGCTGGAACAGATGAGGATACCTTTCCTTGAAAAAGTCCTCACGTTCCCAAGTGTATTCCGGTCCACGCCTAGAATTCCATCGAACCTTCACAATAGGAATTCTACTACGCTTCAGCCTCTTGACCTCTCGGTCCATAATTTCCACAGGTTCTTCCACGAAATGCATTTTGTCGTCCAGTCGAATCTCGTCCAAAGGAATCACCAATTCCTTATCCGCCAAACTCTTCTTCAAGTTCGATACGTGAAACGTGTCGTGAATAGCACTAAGCTCGCTCGGCAACTCTAACTTGTACGCTACTGGTCCAATTCGTTTAACGATCTTAAATGGTCCAATATACCTCGGACTTAACTTTCCTTTCTTCCCAAAACGAATTACACCCTTCCACGGCGATACCTTGAGCATAACCATATCTCCGACTTCAAATTCCAACGGTTTTCTTCTGTTATCGGCATAACTCTTCTGTCGGCTTCTCGCGGCAAGTAGTCGGTTCTTGATTTGCACAATTTTCTATGTCGTTTCTAAAACCATTTCGGGTCCAGTCAATTGACTTTCTCCTACTTCACTCCAACACACAGGCGATCTACACTTCCTTCTATACAACGCTTCGAACGGTGCTGCCTTGATACTCGCATGGTAACTATTATTATACGAAAACTCCACTAGAGGCAAGTGGCGTTCCCAACTTCCTCCAAAATCAATCACGCATGCTCGGAGCATGTCCTCCATCGTCTGAATAGTTCTTTCACTCTGGCCGTCAGTTTCCGGGTGATACGCCGTACTTAAATTCAATTCAGTGCCCATCGCACGTTGAAGCGATTTCCAAAATTCCGAAGTAAATCTACTATCGCGATCCGAAATGATCGATAACGGCACTCCATGTCTGCAAACGATCTCCTTCACGTACACACTGGCCAGCTTTTCCATACTGTCCGTCTTCTTCATAGGTAAGAAATGAGCAGATTTCGTTAACCTATCCACTATTACCCATATCATATCACATCCACTAGGAGTTCTAGGTAAACCCGTCACGAAATCCATAGCGATTTTCTCCCATTTCCATTCTGGGATCTCTGGTTGTATCAACAACCCAGACGGTTTCTTATGTTCTGCTTGAACCTTCGCGCAAGTCAAACACTACTAACGTAACGAGCAATCTCCGCCTTCATATTCGGCCACCAATAAACTTTCTTCAGGTCGTGATACATTTTATCCGATCCAGGATGTATCGAATACTTCGACTTATGAGACTCGTTCATAACCAATTCTCGTAATCCCGGCTTTCCTTCCTCAGATGAACACAATGGTAACCAAATCCGATTCTCGAAATATCTCAATCCGTCTGACCTAATCACAAAAAGAGGTTTCAACATTCTTCCTAAGTTCTCAGCTTCAACATTCCCTTTCATTAGTCCCCTCTCTTGAGCCTTCAATATAGTTTCGGTTAAGTCAACGCTCTCAGTCATTACCAAAGCTCTGACTCTCAAAGGTTTCTCTCGTTCCTTCCTACTCAGTGCATCCGCTACAACATTCGCCTTCCCAGGATGGTAGCGAATTTCACAGTCATAGTCACTCTGTAGTTCTACCCATCGTCTCTGTCGCATGTTCAACTCCTTTTGATCTAAAATGTGTTGCAAACTCTTGTGGTCAGTGAATACAACACACTTCGTCCCATACAAATAGTGTCTCCACAACTTCAACGCAAAGACTACAGCTCCTAATTCCAAATCATGCGTCGTGTAGTTCTCCTCATTCTTCCTCAGTTGTCTCGACGCGTAAGCTATCACCTTTTCACGCTGCATCAATACCGCTCCATAACCTTTACGAGATGCGTCACAATATACTACAAAGTCTTCGGTTCCTTCAGGCAATGACAACATCGGTGCGGAACATAACTTGTCTTTGAGTGTTTTGAAAGCGAATTCTTCCTCATTTCCCCATTCATACACCCTATTCTTTTCGGTAAGCTTTGTCAATGGTTTTGCTATCAACAAGAATCCTTCAATGAACCTCCGATAATACCCAGCTAAACCAAGGAATTGTCGAACTTCAGTCGGCGTTATCAGTGCTGACCATTCCCTGATCGCTTCGACCTTGGCAGGATCCACGCGAACTCCCTTGCTACCAATCACGTGACCAAGGAATTGCACGGATTCTAACCAAAACTCACACTTCGAGAACTTCGCATACAGCTTCTCCTTCTTTAGCAGATCCAAAATCTTTCTCAGGTGCTTCTCGTGCTCCTCCTTACTCTTAGAGTAAATAAGAATATCATCGATGAAAACAATAACAAACTTATCTAGATACGGCTTGCATACGCGATTCATAAGGTCCATGAATACAGCAGGCGCGTTTGTCAACCCAAACGGCATCACTCGAAATTCAAAGTGTCCATACCGCGTACGAAAGGCAGTTACAGGAATATCCTCCTTTCTTACACGTAGTTGATGACACCCTGATCATAAATCGATCTTTGAGTATAAACTGGAACCTTGCAATTGATCAAACAAATCGTCAATCCTCGGCAATGGATACCGATTCTTAACCGTCAGCTTGTTGAGTTCTCTATAGTCAATACACATCCGAAATGACCCATCTTTCTTCTTCACAAACAACACTGGCGCTCCCCATGGTGATGAGCTCGGCCTAATAAATCCCTTGTCAATCAACTCCTTCAGTTGATCTGATAACTCCTTTAACTCGAATGGTGCTAAGCGATAGGGTGCACGCGCAACCGGCGCAGCTCCTGGCACCAAATCAATTCGAAACTCGACCTCACGGGTGGGTGGTAAACCCGGCAGCTCGTCTGGAAAAACTTCCGGATATTCGCAGATAATAGGTACCTCTTCAATCCTCGCCTCTAAATCACCATCACTCGAAACTTGTGCCAAAAACACATCGCATCCGCTCTCTACATACTTCATCATTTTCAAACAGGAAATCACTTTCAAACGAGAAGTGCATTCGTCTCCCTTCACAGTCAAGACTTTATTCCTCAACGGAATCTGAACTAATCTCTCGCCACAGACGATCATAGCACTGTGCGCCATTAGCCAATCCATTCCCACAATCACGTCAAACGATCCTAGTTCTATAGGCATCAGTCGATTTTAAAAGCGTAATTTCCTAACTTCAAGGTACACCCTTTCAGTATAGAATTCATACTAACAATTTTCCCATCGGCTAACTCAATGTTATAACTAGTCGCTAACAATACCGGCTTTCTATCGATATGACGACTAAATTTAACATCTACAAAACTCTTGTCGGAGCCAGAATCAAACAAAATACTAGCATAACAAGCGTCTAGCAAAAACGTACCGGTAACCACGTTAGGACCCTGTGGTTTATCAGCCGTCCCTACTTGATACACTGCAGCAGCATTGTTACCTCCTTGCTTGTTTCCTGCCTTCGGGCAATTCCCTTGCGTATGGCCTCTCTCTCCACATCCAAAACATCCCCTCATTCTGATAGCATTCGCCCCAGTGGCTACCCCTTTCCTTCGGCAATCAGACATCCTGTGACCCGCTTTTCCACATTTGCCGCATGCAGGCGGGCAATTCCCTACATGGTACAAGTTGCACCTACCACAGTGGGGATTCAATTTTGCTCCTCTGGGGTTTGTCACAGCTCTCATCCCTTCATTCCTTCGCTGGTTAAACTGCTGATTGCGGTTTTGACCATGGTTGTTTCGATTTCCACCTCGGCTTTGACCCTGAGATTGATTGCTCTGTGCCGCTTCCCATTTCCTCTTATTTCCTTCAGCAATGAAGTTCTTCTTGTCCTGGAGTTTGACATCCATCAATGCGTGAGCCATCTGGACCGCTTCATCAAACGACCCAGGTTTAGACGAAGTCGTCTCACCCTTGATATTACTGGATAGACCTTTGATGTACTGTTTCATCTTCTTGTTACCATCGGCAAAGGTGTCTGGACACAAAAGGCTTAGTTCATTAAACCTCCTGGTGTAAGCAGCGATGTCATTGTTTTTCAAAGTCAGGTGCCTCAACTCATCTTCCAATTGACCCAACTCCTCTTCCGGGCAGAACTTCTTGTTCAAAAGAGCTTTAGTTGCAGTCCATGTTCTTGCATTCGCTACTACCAATCCAACAGTTGCTACTTGGGTGTTCCACCAACTTAATGCATCGTCAAGAAACGTAGCAGCCGCAAAATTGACCTTGTTCGCTTCTGAACAACCACTAATCTCGAAAGTACTTTCAACCTTTTCCAACCATCTCCTGAGTTCTAGAGCTCCACCAGTTCCACGAAATTGCGTGGGACCACATTTTATGAAACTAGAGTAAGTACATTCTCTTGGGGCTTGCTGTCTCCCCGCATTTCTGCCCTGATCTGGATTCCTTCCTGCTCGGTCTGCTTCTAGCGCATTCGCAATGGCTTCCTGAATCATCGTGTTCACACGGTCGACGGTTAGTTTTGGAGGCATGGTGCGTTATCAAATATATCTTTCTGCAAGACAGGGAAAATAGAAAACAATGTAAGTACACACATCAAGATTAAGATGGATTTCTCTTTCAAGACATAATATAAATACAACGACACATCACTACAGAGTTACTAATATTCATCAATTCACATCACAAAAGATCAAATTTAAGACATATCACAGATCATGAAAGGTAAACATGGATTGTATTGATAATCAACCAAAATTATGACAAGTATTGCCACTACAATCATTCACCATAAAACTTAAGTCCTCAAGTTTTTCGTCATAATGCCATCATACAAAAGTCTAAAACAGTTCTATTACAACGATCAAAGATAAAATACAAGACAAGCAACTAGGCATGCGGTGATCCACATGGCCTCTTGGATGGCGGTTCGTCATCATCTTCCTCGGGTTCCTCATCGCTATCATCCTTGTCCACATCATCCATTTTTCTCTTTCCTTTATCATCCGGCCCACATTCAGTCTCCTTTTTCGTCCCTGACGTAGACCCACACTCAATCGCTACCTGATTTCCCATAGTGATACAAGCACCTCTGGTAGGTGGCTGGATCATGAAGTCATTAGCTTCCATTTCCAAATCGTCCACAAACCTCCAATCTGGGGGCAATGATGCTCTCACTCGATGCTCCCAACTCTGCATCCTAGACAATCTCACTTGATCTTCCCTAACACGGTCAAGACTAGCGCTCAAATTCGCGATCATCGATCTTAGACTGTTGATATCACTTTTGTTTGCATTTCCATCATACTCAATTCTTGCAGTCCTTTCCAACAGTCTTTGGTGTGCCCTTTCATTCTTATCAAACCTCTTAATTACCCTGGTCTCAACTATAAACCGCTCATACATCAACCTATCCATCCTCCTCAAACGACCCTCGGGATCCCAATAGTGTCTTGGTCTCGGAAAGTAGACCCTTGCGATATTCTCATGAATAGATTGCGATTTTGATAAATTGCTGGACTCTGCACCACTCCCATTACTTACTCGAACAAATCCTGGCACTGTCCTCAAATAGTCCTTACAATTGTCCAAGGGCGACTAAAGGGTTGCTGCTCATATCGATCAGTTGGAGGTACTTCATAACCTTTTGGCGAATTCGGAGATTGAAACAAATCAGGTTCAGTCTGACCTACAGCATTCTCGGGAATGCCATCATCCATCAGTTCCTCGGGCTCTTCTTCAGAATCCTCACTCTCATCACTACTGATGCTAAAGTTGTCCACCTCACTTTCGTCATTGTCATTTTCCGGCCCTATTTCTTCTTCTGGAGCGATCCATCCATTGTCATTATTCGGCGGGTTCGGAGGAAACGGTCCCCCTTCGTGACCTACGACGTAATCGTTTCCATTACCATTAGGCGGTACCTCGGCCATTCCTGCAATAACAGCGAATTTCGGAGGGTACGTAAGTAACTATACAATATTTATAAATACATGCATGCAAATGCAATGCAAAGGTGGTACATATGCCCAAAATGTAATAATATGATGCTCATGCATGATTAATACAAAAATTACGGTGTCGGATATTCCACGTATAATTTCAACGTCTACATATAGTAATTTCCATACTTACGTAATAATTACCCACATATATACTTTAACTCAAAAGTATACGTCAAATGCGATGAATACAAAAATAAATCTTACCGGAGCCATGCAGGATAGTTGTGTGTGCTTGGACAATTTCTTACGACACCAAAAGTTATAGTTTAGGATTTTCAAAAACGACCTAGTTCTCTATAACTCATGGCTCTGATTACCAATCTGTAACACCCCACCAAATGCTATGCGCAGCGGAACTACAACATTTGGGTGCTAGGCAGTTATCATCGCACACAAGATATATCGAACGACTCTAAAGAGACGTCAACTTAAAACTTAAATTAAAAATTGTTAAAAGATACATGTCTACGGTTTTTCCAACCCCACTTGGTACAACAGAGTTTAGCGTTTTCGGTCCCCATGAATCTCAACCCAAAAATTACAGTTTCACAACAACATAACATTAAAGTTAAAAATGTTTAAGTAGAAAAGGGAGGAAAAACAAGCAGACTCCAAGCCATACACACAACATCCATCCCATGCACGCTCCATGCTACACTTCAGCGGTTACCTGAAACACATGCTAAATTTGGTCAACGAAAACGTTGAGTGGAATTCATAGGTTTTACATTTCATTTTGAACATATGTGAAATAAAAACCATTCACGATCATTCATAGACTTGTCGATCAAACAATCTATATTCAAGATACTGGCAATTGTGTTTAAGCTCATGACACTAAACCGTTAACTCAATCACCCGCGTAATAATTACTGGCGTGATTCAGATGAAACCAAGGCCCCTAATAAGGCATCAGTTGCAATTATACCTTATCTCTTATCACAAATTATCCGTCCGCATGGGGTATCAACGTACTATCCCTCGTCTCGGATAGGGTAGTCAACCCCATAGTACTATCACTTTGTATAAGCGGCTATTTCTAATCCACGCTAGGACTAAACAATAGTTAATAGTTCATGAAATTAGGGACTTTTGCAACTAGGTACTCAACACAATTTCAAAGGCAACATTCGGGACCAACAATCATTCATGACATATGTTCATTTTAAAAACTAGCATGCATTTCCCTCGCAGGTAAAACAGTTTGAAATAATAAGAAGCGAGGCTATAAATTCACACCTTATATATCAAGTAGTCGATAGTTCGAGAGACGGTCACTGACGACGATACGGATGCCCGGGTAAATCAACACCTATCAACCAAATAACGCGTAATGAGTAATCTCATTTTAAAACCTTATGGTACTGTATAAAATACATAAATACTAGTCACTTATGACAATTACAACTCACGCCAAAACAAAACAACAAGCGTTACTCATTTTACACCATTCGTCCTTATTATTAACGTTATCCATTTTTATTCATTTTCGCCGATACTTACCAAAAGTACGGACTATTTTACTATACTTAACCATCCTTATAAAATTTGACAAAATTCTCAAAAATTCTATAAGACCTGTAGATAACACATATTTAATCCCAACAAAAATTTTTACTTCTACGACCCGTTACTCAACGCTTTTCCAAAAACTACGTTTTTTGGACGGAAATTGTACTTTGACCAAGTCGGACCCGTTTGACCCGTTTAAAATACTCCATTAACCCATTTGACACCTAAGTCCTATAGTAGACTCAAATGTGTAGGTTTGACACCAAAATTCAGTCCTTGACCATTTACCAAACTAGACTTATAGTCCCCGGGATTTGACCTAAAACCAATCATAACTTCGGATTATGACGGTTTTCATCTCCCGGTACACGAATTTCAAAACGTCGTAACTTTTGACTCGTTAGGAGTCGTAAGCTCTACCTTATACCAAATAGAAGCTAAGAGAATGCTCTACAAGTCTATCCTATCCACAAGACCTGTTTTCAAAATGATTTTTACGAAAATGCCTTAAACTTTCTGCCTAAATTTAACCATACCAAAATCACACTTACGCTCGATTCCAAACCCATTTATCATCACTAGACATCATCCTAAGCTTCCCTAATCACAACCAAACCATATTTTCAGTTCCTAACCCCTATTGATCATCAACCTCATAAACTAAAATCCTAAAAACAAACATGCAAGTACTTGTATCTATCTAAAACATCTATGAACACAAGATTAAACACAAAACCCATGCTCAAAACATCAATCACCATGGCTCCCCAAACACCCCCCTTAGCCGTGGGGTTTGGGTGACCAAAACACCACAACCAAATCAATTTTGGTGGGTTTGTTTAGTGATTATATCCCCATTACACATGAATTTAACATGCATTTATCCAATTAACATCAAAAACGAGTTTGAAAAATTCCTTTGATTCTTGAAAAAAAAATTTGAATGCATGTTGGATTTGATTACATAGAAAGGTAGGGAATGATTAGATTAGAGGTGGTCTAACCTTAGTTTTAATCAAAACCAAGTAGAAAAAAAATTAATGGTGGTTTTTGGTGGGTTGGGGGTGACCGTCGGCCTAAAGGGGAAGAGAGGGAGAGAACAAAAATTTTTTTCAAGTGTTTTTGTTATGTGTGTGTTTACATTTCCCCTTTTGTAAAATTGGAAGGACCCCTTGTGCAATTTAGGCTTTCTTTTGGCCTCAAGTAAAAACGACACTAAAACTTTGCGGGATTGACTCACTAGTCATTTTAGAAAATTTTACGGGAGTCGGAAATTATCCCAAACACTCCAAAATACTTTTGGGATACTTTAAATGTACCCGGAAAGCTATAAAACTCACCCGACTCGACTTAACACGAACCGTAAGTAAAATTCTCGAAAAATTACATTATCGATAAAACGTCAATAATTATAGAAATTTAGGCATCCATCGGGATCGTATTTGTCATCGTCCTTCTTAAATCGTCAATCGTAAAAATTATAACCTCGAACATCGATTTCAACCAAAATACTAAAATATATAGCAATTAATATTTATTAAAAATTTCAAAAATTAGCGTAATTTAGGGTAATGTTAGTGACCTTGGTTCTAGGGTATCACATTAATTCCCATCACTTCTATCTATGGTGTATGTATTAGCTTACTAAAATTTGAAAACTCCAACAAAGTTAACTTAGTTGGGCTCATAAGGCTTATCGCTTTTGAGTTTATGAGTATAAAATAGTCCTTAGCTTGAGTTAATAAGCTTAAAAGACCCAAAAAATCAGTGTATCGTAATTTATGATAAAATTTAGCAAAGCCAAACACCTTTTGGCATAACTTATAACCTAAAAAGTTAAGGGTATGTTTTACACGCCTTACAGGGCTTTTTACCGGCTAACTTTTTTTCAAATTTACCACCACTGGCAGTTGAAGTTGTTGTCATTCCTGCTATAGTTAGTACTTCCTCTTTACTAACTTTCCTCGATTCAGTTTGGGTCAGAATTATAGGTAATGACGTTGTGATAAGCTGAACATGACTGTGGCACAGGAAAAATGAGCTTAAGGCCCATGATCGGCTATTGAGATAGTCTGATAAGTAAGAAACATGCCATATGAGAAAATATTGTAATGATAGTTATATTGTGATGAGTTATGAAAAAAGGTGAGACCTTGGTAAAGCACCAACTTTAAATGGAGAAGAGTATGTTACATGAGTTATGCTAATCATTTTCCTCGGCGATTAGCCGATTAAATGACATGTATGTGTCCGTTATGCTCCATTATCTCCACACCATACATTTATTTTCTTTAACCAATCACCAAATCGCTTTCACTTGGCACCTACTGCAAACAACCAAACAAAAATCTGAGTTTTAAGTTCACTATACAAATCTTTAAACTGGATAACAGCATGAATTGTGTCAAACTTTTGTGAAGAGTGGACTCCTTCTGAATATTGTAATCAGCAAGTGTGCGTCCATCCTCCAACTGCTTTCCAACAAAGATAAGCCTCTGCTGATCTGGTGGGATTCCCTTTTTATCTTGAATCTTAGCCTTCACATTATCAATGGTGTCCGAACTCTCCACCTCCAGAGTTATGGTCTTTCCAGTCGATGTCTTGACAAGGTTCCATAGTTTAGTTTGGCAGAAGCAATATACAATGTCTCAGCTCCTTGCCTTTCTATCTGTAGACCACTTATATTCTAAACAATATGTGACTTATATAAAAGGGTGCATAAATTTCATCTTATCATAGGATGCAACAGTGATGAGGAGGATAAAGAAGCTTAAACTATGGTACATACTTAAAATACATTTCCTATAAAGTACCATATTAACCCACTTATAAAATTTCAAATTCATGATGTTTACGTAGATAAGACCAAAATGCAGCTACAGAAACTAAAGATGTGCAGTTAAGATCTAACAAAGCACATCAGTCATTATTTCCATACGACATCCTAAAATCGTTTCACGTAAAAGTCTATTATTTATATCGTGAGCTTTCAAAGTTAAACCTTAGACGAGGGGTTGGGGCACGTACTCCTATCCTCTTGGTTGAACATTTGTTCGCTGGTCGTTTTAGTTTACATTCAGGAATTTGAAAATGTCTAACCAAGCTAGTTTCTTCTATACTATGCCCAGATCTAAGAGTGGTGGCAACGCTGGTTAAACATATGTTCACTTGTCGTTCTAATCTATGTTCAGGAATTAAAAATGTTTAACCAAGCTAGTTTCTGTCATCATATTTTTACAAGAAATATCAACAAAGACCAAGTTATTTATTGAAATATATTGAAAATTGGAAGAGAAGTTGTGTTATTAAACACTGTTACAAATTGCATATGATCGAGGCTTGGACTTGTAATTATTTGTGATTATATTTGAAGCATTAAGAATCAATGGCTTATCGACATTTAGGCTTGGGCTTGGACTTGTGCATTCTATGACCCTTGAGAGGTTTGTTTACCTGGTGCCTCGGGGTAAGCTGTCTTTGATGGGTCGGCTTTGGTTTCATCATTACTGGCCTTGAGAGGGTTGTTTTCATGGTGCCTCGTGGTAAGCTGTCGTTGAAGGGTCGACTTCGGTTTCGTCATTACTGGCCTACTACAGCCAAACATACACCACTTCAGTTAATACTCACTGACCACTTCCAAATCATCCACTTGACAAATTTTATAAAGAACTTTTGTCATCAACTAAAAACCGTAAAAAATAAAGGTGGCAATTTTGACCAAATTATTAAAGCCATAATTTCGATTATTTTTTATTTATAATAGGTAAATTATATAGTAAGCCACTAAACCGCATCAGCAATCTATTAGATGACAAAAGATTACATAATATAATTACCTGCACAATAAAATTCTCAGTTTGAGTAATATATTGGTCATAACCGGGATGAGTTGGAGCAGGTTGAGAATAAGTAGGCTGAGCCGGAGGTGTACCATAAGCTGGATCTGGCACACCTTGGTAACCATATACTATGTTATATGAAATGATGGGTTCGAGTAATTGCAATGCTCCTATGTGAATCAGAGTTTAAAGCACTAAGATACACACGTGCTGTCTTTCAGCAAAGGCACACTTATGAACTTGCCAAATTAAAGTTACGAATACTATCAAATAAAGGTGCAGTTTCAACCCACTTGGATATAAATGGTTCAAGTTAGGTGATGATTAATCGCTAACGGATCAAACAGATAATAATAGAAAGCTGGCTTATAAAAATGTGTCACGAATGGTCAGATACTTTAAGTCACCCAATCTATACTTCTATTTTATCCTTGTCAAAAGTCATTAAAATCGAGTAAAAAAGGAGATTACCTTAAATAACCATATTTGTGGCAGCCTATGGTATCTAAGTAATGGTTTATTTGATATCATAAAACTGAAATAAGATCAAGAAAGGATAACATAATATTAAATGATTACCTTAACTGATTAGTAGCAAGTTCCATAGACGTCTTCCATTGTTATAGTTCGATCAATCATTTGATCCCTACGACCTGAAAATTCACCCCAAGGAGGAGCAGTGACAGATACGAAAGTGGAGTTGGTGGTGCAGGAGGACCAAGACGTTATGAAGGGAGAGACTACAGGGACAATTGCTCCGTATGACCGTTCTAGAAGGGGAGGTGGCAAACCATCTTCATTTGAATATTGATAATCATGAATATTAACTAATCTTTAGAAGTTAAAAATATATGTGTGACATTATTTTCTTATTCTTTTAGATTCCGAAATATGGGATCTTCGGGAACATCAATTCTGTTAAGGAGCTAGCACAAATGTCTGAGTTTATAGTTGAGAAGCCACTAAGAGTTTCCACGGGTTTCACTTATGTTAGCAGCTAGTTTCTTAATTATATTAATATTAATATTAATTGTGCATATATAATTATATTAATATTAATTGTGTAGTTCTGATAGACACATCATATTTTACCACTACTATATATGCTCTAGATAAAATGTAGTTTCTAAGGAAGTTTATAGTATATGAGAGTTTTGGTGTAATATTAATACCTTCTTGAATGAGGTTTTGTAGTGACGGAGACGGTGGACGAAGGATAATGACTTGGAGAGAAATGCTATGGAACATTGGGCATGGTACACAGGAAATAAAATACACTTTCAACAGTGAAGATGTTGGTTCCACTCTATATTCCCGCGTAGATTTTTATGCTCGAGGATGAGGAGTATATCTAACCCGTTTGTTTTGCAAGCAGAGTAACTATCCTACAAAAATATGACACTTGTCAGATTTAACAAAAGCAAACTATAAGATCATCACTTTCACAATGTAAGTTTTGAGGGTATATGTATACTATCTGCACACACAAGAGTGGACATGAAAAAAGTCAAAATGGATGTCATGCGTCCATGGATAGCTTTGGAAAATATAAAATGGTCAAAAGAAAATGGAGCACTTGTAGTTTCCCCTACTATGTTATATCATGTTTTGACAAAAACCCCTCGGGGGTGTTTGACTTTGCTTAATTTATGGGTTTATATGTCTGGTTTCATGGTGTTGAGAGTACGTTGTAACCGAATCACTGGGTACGTAACAAATCTTTAGCAAAAAGTATTTTATCATTAATCATCAGCTCATTAAAAATACTAACCTTGTGACATTAAGAGGCTTTTGGCAGGAGCTTTTGTCTCTCTATTCCCATGACCACTAAGGAAAGACTACAATAGTATTTGATTATTTTGGTATGCCCACGAGTCAGGTCAATATCTTCAGCGAAGGACATAGTTTTCTAGTTAAATTTGTTAAACAAAACCTCTGCTTCATGAACAGCTTTCTCGTTTAATATCTGTCTTTTTATTTCGTTTTTCTCGACTCAATTCGAATGGATTTAACGTTTTCAAGTAAAGATTTAATTGTTTTTGGTGGTAAAAACTTGTTTGGAATCTAAGCTACTTGACACAAAGCAATCAAAAGGTAAAAATAGTATTTTTATCTACTACATATACGTACTACACTAAAACAAATTGCACGTAAAACAATTAAATGCACAAAAATACACAAAAAAAATACAAAACACAAATTGAGTCTACAAATACAAAATACAAAATATAAAATGAAAACAATTTTTATCAATCTAAACTACAAATTTATAAACCTAAAATGTAAATTTTATAAGTGAAATACAGTAAACCAAGTCTACACTACAGTAACTCAGCCCAATACTAAAATCAAATGAAGCCCAAAGCTAATTCGTCCCAACATAAATCAGCTAAAATACTTAACAGAATGGACTAGAAGTGCAATTACTTTCTAACTAAAATATGTAACGATTAGAATGAAAGGATCATAACTGATACACGCATACACAAGATTAAGGGCTTATTCTACGATTTTCATAAACTTCCATATGGTGCTCATGATCAGTTCTCTGTATTCGTGTTCAACAAACAACTCCTTAACCTTTTTAGTATTCTCTAAAAAAACGATAACACTCCTATGCAGTTTTACCAACTACTTACTTATATCAAAAATTTAAGTGATCAAACTGCCTATAGAAATCTCAAGTATTCTTAATGCAAAATCGCTCCTATACACACAAACACACAATTAGCACCTATCCTATACTGCTTATCCCAAACACTATATCAGCACTACAAACCTCTAAAATCTCTATATCAGACTGCTAATCATAAAGTAAGTACCATATATTCTAAAAGCTGATAAGGACAATTACAAGCAGGTAACAATTAACAAGAATGAAGCATTTTAGTAAAAAAATTGTACACGAAACTATACTATGCATATCTAGCAGTCCTATCAAAAATAAAATGCGTAAAATAAGAATGAGCTTGACCTTTACTTCCGTCGTCTAGTCCGTTGAGTCGAAGCGGAGCGCTGAGCTCGCTTTAACTATCAACGCCTTCAAAAATCGAATGCAACTACTGGAATCGACTTATGAACTGCTATCTCCTGCGAATCCAAACACCTTTGAATCTTATAACCTGCAAAATCGAAGCACAGGAAAGAAAAAATAGACAAGAACTGTCAACACTGAAACCTGCATAACTGATCTATATTGAGCGATTTTTTCGAACTGGTTAACCAAAACTCTATCTGATAACCAAAAGCTGAACAAACTGAATTCAATGTAAACTACACTGTTACGCTAGGAAATCTAATTCTTATTATTTAAAAGAAATAATTATGAAAACTTGTATTACCAAAAGCTTTTCATAAGCTTTTGGAGCTTGTGAGCTTATCAGTTCTACCAGCTAATTTGAACAACCACAGTTAACTAATTTGTAACAGATTTCATAACAGATTTCATGTATAAGCTAAACTAATTCATCTAAAACTCAGAACCAAATCCTACACGTACGAGTGTAAGATTTCTATCAAGAAACTATGGCTACAATCATACAGTTTATAAGCAGAAATAGATTGAAGCTTTTAAAAGAATGGGAAAGATTTCATTAATGGTTGAAACAAAAACGGTTACAATTGAAACTGAATCAGTTACAAGATTAACTAACAAGATGAAATTCTAACTATCTAAAACTACTCCTAAACCTAACTGTGTGAAACTACACCTATGCTAACCGTCGAAACTGAAGGTCTTCGTCTCTATTTATAGTCGTCGAGGGAGGTGGGATGACGTGTGTCCTCCAATCAATAATCGCCACGTGTAAAATACGAGGATAAGCTCGTTCTTCATCTTTCATCTCATTTGGGGGTTTCTTCATTCTTCAGTCTTGATCTAATTAAATGATACCATCTTGTAGAGGAGAAGGAGATGAGCATTTTTGTAGTTATAAGCTTCGCTTGATTCTTCTTGTGTCTCTCATGATTTGCAATTGCAGGTTTGGTGGATGAGAAAGTATAAACGACTGCTTCATCTTTTTCTCTTTCTTCGTTTGGATTGATGAAGACGAGTTATGTGAGTTTGACCGAGACTTGGTCAAATGACCAAGTTAATAATAATAACTTTTCCATTAATTTCTCTTTGGTCCTTCAATTTTCATATCTTTTCAAATGGTTTTAAAACCTTTTAAGTAAATTCCTTTCATCCTTCATCTTGTTAAAAGTTACACTTTCAATCCTCGATCTTTGTAATTATGGCATGATTGGTCCTTGAAGCATCATCGTCTCTTTCTTCGTCTTTTCGTCAAATAAATCCTTGAAAACGTATCTTTGCTCCAAAATGCATCTTTTTTACCTAAAACACACCAAACACAAATACACGCGTAATTCTGATAATTTACAGTTTAATATCATGTATTTGACTGTGTATTAAGTGGTTTTTGGATCATTATTGATGAGTGTTTTCACACTTATCAACTCCCCTTCACTTGACCATTGCCATGACCTCATGCAATGCAGCATTTCAAAGCTCTAGAGTGCACTTTTCTCATAATTAACCCACCTTGGCAAATTTATGATTTAATAAACTAAACTATACTACATGATGAATGATTTTGAATATTTACAATGCAATACAAAGTAAACAATTTTATTTATAACTTTTTGGATTTTCTTGAAATGGTTTTGATGGAAATAACTCATAAAGAATTCAATGACTTTGATTAGGGCTTGGGTACCATGGACACTTATCATCCTCAAGTTTCACTTTCCCCAAACCAAGCTTAAAAATGGGATCATTACATTCACAAGTAAAAAGTGCATCAACTAGTTCATAACAATTAATTGTGGAACCAATTATTATTGAGCAAATTGCTTTTGGGCAAATTTATCATTTATTCAAGTGTGAAATATAAGAAATGCAAAATCCAAAAATAAGGAAGAATGGTTTTAACCCTAAGTAGTCATCTCATCCATTACTTGAAAAACCGCTCACAATTAATATAAGTCCATTTCAAGAATAATAAGTCATTCGCCTTATGTGTAAAATCCTCTTGTCATGCACTAATAAGTAGCTACACACTCGCTAAGGAAAGAAAAATAAAACTCACGCAATAATTTATATCCTCCGCCTTTTTGAGACTTTGGATCTTCAATCCCGCAACCCGTCAAGGTAATATTGGATTGGAGCAACTATTAAATCCCTGCAACCCGTCAAGGTAATATTGGAATCTAATAGTTACTATAATTAACACCACACTGCCCCTCTTGGAAGTCTTGTATATATTTTTTTCTTTTCTTTTCTTTTTCTCTTTTTTTCTAGCCACTCATTTTTTTGTAAGCCGCTCTTATTTTTCTTTACTCCTCACAAAGAAATTTGAAAAGAATAAAAGGAAAAACACCCGCTAAGTATTAAGCATGACATAAGTCTAGTACACATAAAACGTTCTAACTTAGCATCTTAAGACGTACTTATACCAACCGTGAATGATTAGACAAAAATGCATAAGAGATTACAAACCGATTAAAACCGTTCTTGATTATTTATTAACATATATACATGCGAAGAAAATAGAGGTAAAGAAGAGAAGGGTTTAGCCACAAGTAATTATCATGAAGTTTATCTAGCCCTTTTATACTTGCTTCAACTCTATCATTTCCCATTCTCCACAAATTTAAAATCTCAAATGATGAGACTAGTGGATGCTTAGCCTAATAGACCAATTAAGGACTACATAGTTAAGGATACTAGCTAGAGAATGCTTAGATAAGCAAACTTGGGTTGAGTCAAAATATCTATGGCGAGCCTAATATGTCAAAGAAGTCTAAATTTGTTAAAACCATGTTTTTATTATATTTTTCCTTTTTCAATTTTATTTTTTTATGAAGAATAAAAGAAAAAATATATACAATGCAAATGTGTTATGCAAATGAAAAATGATTGATGCAAAAATTATGTATGCATATTTTTGGTGGCCAAAGTAGATCAAAAATTTGAAAAATGTTTGAAAAAATTAATTTTCCAAGTTATCATGAAGTTAAGGCAATGGTCTAGGTAAGGTCACTTCGATAGAAGTCTCCCCTACACTTAAGATAAACATTGTCCTCAATGTTTAAGAGTATTGGAGTAATCTCCCCTACACTTATGACATTGCGTACTTTGTTTAACTCAAGCGAAGGAAGAGACAACTAAAGGGTATTCATTTTAAGCACAAATGTTGAATATCACTATAGCAAAAACTAATCGAAGTGAACCAGATACACGGGCCTCCTCCATAAGCTCCAAGCATGAAATGTGAGAGAGCAACCCTTGAAACAAACACGAAAAGACGAAGAAAGGGCACCCCTCCACTTCAACTCTACTATAACATCCTTTTAATTAAACCTAACCTATTTAGATCTACTCTACGTTTTCTAACCTAGTTATTCAATGCTTGAGTTTTTTTAAACCCTAAGTCGCTAGCTCGACTCGGCCCCGAATTAAGTTGTCCTTGGGAAACCATCATGGAGAATAAAGGATATCACTTTGAAGCTCATCTCACACGATACACTCAAACTTAGCACGTTGCCATTTACTATAAGATTTACAATATCCGCCTCGATAAATGGAACGGTCCAACGTGTCTCAAGTTTGTCCAACATACGAAAGCTCTCATATATGAAGCACACCAGGATCAAATACATAGTTTCCATCTCGACAAGTGAACAACTCCAAAGTAGGTAGCATCACCAAAGTAAGATCATATGAGAATTCCATATCGATCGAAATCACACTCTTAAGTGGACTAGATGAAAACCAATTTTTCCCAAACATACGTATCCCAGGATCAAAAACCTTTCCCTTCATGGAAAAATAAGAAGATGAACTCGTATCAACCATATAAGATTCCCCCTTAGTGATCAAAGCATCATGAGACAATGTAGGTGTAGGTATCAAAACATTCATAACTATTATGTCCATGTTAGGCTCGTCATCATCATCATAAGGTGGGTAATCTTCCATAGAAGGCATAGAAAAAGAAGGATCAAGATGAATAGTGTCTTGTTAAGGAGGTGTAAGCTCTAGGGTCCCAAAAAGCATGTTCTCACTAAGACGAATCTCCTCTTCCCAATTAGAATCACTATCATCAACCTCAATATCAATCTTAGCAAGATAAGCCTCTATGGTGGCATCAATATCCATATGAGAATCCATATCAAAGGTTTTTGGTTCTAAACTTGCCTTAGGTAAAAAAAGGATCTATCTCTAAGAGTATAGGATCTTCATCAATAACCAACTTCAAGGGTAGGAGGGTGGGAATAGAAGGCTCAAAAGAAGGTGTATTAATGAGAGAATCACTCAAAGGGGTGATATGATCATGAAAGTCAATAGGTGAAACCTCAAAAACCGGTGAAGAAATATCAATGAAAGGTTCTTCATCATGGACTCATCATTATGGTTTTCATTCAATGCTTCAATCGAGGAGATAAGATGATAAACATTTGATAAAACCTCACGAATATGTACATCTTCCACTTCGTCTATATGATCAACATCTTCATCCAAATTAGGAAGGTCATCTTGACATGAAAAGTCCTCGGATAATATATCATAAGATGCCTCACTAGAATCACAATCATCATCCTCTACTTGTGGCAAGACTTGCAAAAACTCTTCATCAATCTCATTATCCCTTTCTTTGAACAATTCATCAAGATCAAAATCACCAAAATCACTAGTAGTAGCATGAAGGTCAACATGTGATGAAATCTCAATGTGATCATGAGGAGAAGAGGTATCAATACAAAGCTCGTCACATGGTTCATTGGAAACACACTCAAGCTCTCTTTGGATTGGGATAAGGTTCTCAACACTAGAGGCGGTTAATTCATCCAAATCGGTGTTTGTATTAGTGCTAAGAGGCTCGTCCCCCATGGTTAAAGAGTCGGTGGGTCCCATGTGAGGTAAAGGTGTTGAAGGTGTGTATGGCTCAAGTATAGTCGGTGGAGAGATGGAAGGGTCTATAATAGGAACATCACTAAGTGTATCATCCTCAACATCTACTCTCAAATAAGGCTCATCATTAGGTAAAGCATCGTCAGGTCTCATGAGTTGCAAGACGTATGTGCTCAAGCCTAAGATGTTCGGATCAGTTGCCTCTTTCATTGTCTCAAGTGCTTGCATTACAAATTTAAAAAACGTCTTTACTCAAGAAATGAAAAATGCCTTGATTGTGAAAGGTTGTTTGATTATGACTTTGAAAATTCTCTTCATTTTGAAAATCGTCTTGATTTAAAAATTCTTGATTTTGAAAATCCTCATTAAACCCTTGATCATAATCGCTCGCGTATAGATGACAATTATTTGCACCATGCGGTCCTCCACAAGTCGCACAAGGCCTATACACAGCTCGATAATGCTCTTCTTGTAATATCTCCAAAATAGGACGATTATCCATGTGTGGCAAAATGGTCGAATGTATATACAAGTAAAATGACGTTTAAAAGCTCCCTCGGGGAAGGAAGTAATACATCAAAGGTGGTATGGTCACACGCGTGCGAGTACACGTGTAAGTAAACTCGAGGAGTGAGAGATAAGCTCTTGGTCGACTTTTGAAGGAGAAAAGATTATCTCCCTCGAGGTTCGATATTAAATATCCACAAGAAAGTATAATATATATAATTACTACTTGGGTTCAAGACCCCCAATAAAGCCTTCCTTCTTAGAATACGCACTAGTGAACGGGGGGTTAGGTGGCGTGAAGCACTTAAGTACCTATTGACCCTTAGATGGCATTTTATAGCACATCGCCTTTCTATTCATTTTGTAGTTTGTATTCTTCGAATTATTGCCTATTGGAATTATTTATCTATTCTTGCTTAATTAAATTCGATCGATACACGTGTCAAGGACCGGAACGCCCCCTAACACGGTGTATTGCCTCGGCAATACTTATGGAAGATATGTGTATTGGTTGTTCGTATATGTATACGTATCTACATATAATAATATATCAAAAATATTTTTGTATTTATTTGATTTTTTAAGAAAAATACTATATGTACGTAAAAACGATGAAAACCGATATAATATATATTTTTGGGTGTAATCTTTTAGGAAAAAGATTACTTTTTGGATTTTTTATTTTTTTGGTTCAATTCTTTAGGAAAAGAATTGATTTTGTGGTTTTCTATTTTTTATATTTTTTATCTTTTTGATTTTTTTATGTTTTTTATTTATAATACGTAAAAATAACGTTCACAAAGTGAACGGATCCCAAAATCCAATTGTCTCACTCGAAACCGTTAATCTTCACGAAAAGAACCGACAGCGGCGCCATTTAATATCTGTCTTTTTATTTCGTTTTTCTCGACTCAATTCGAATGGATTTAACGTTTTCAAGTAAATATTTAATTGTTTTTGGTGGTAAAAACTTGTTTGGAATCTAAGCTACTTGACACAAAGCAATCAAAAGGTAAAAATAGTATTTTTATCTACTACATATACGTACTACACTAAAACAAATTGCACGTAAAACAATTAAATGCACAAAAATACACAAAAAAAATACAAAACACAAATTGAGTCTACAAATACAAAATACAAAATATAAAATGAAAACAATTTTTATCAATCTAAACTACAAATTTATAAACCTAAAATGTAAATTTTATAAAAGTGAAATATAGTAAACCAAGTCTACGCTACAGTAACTTAGCCCAATAGTAAAATCAAATGAAGCCCAAAGCTAATTCGTCCCAACATAAATCAGCTAAAATACTTAACAGAAGGGACTAGAAGTGCAATTACCTTCTAACTAAAATATGTAACGACTAGAATGAAAGGATCATAACTGATACACGCATACACAAGATTAAGGACTTATTCTACAATTTTCATAAACTTCCATATGGTGCTCATGATCAGTTCTCTGTATTCGTGTTCAACAAACAACTCCTTAACCTTTTTAGTATTCTCTAAAAAAACGATAACACTCCTATGCAGTTTTACCAACTACTTACTTATATCAAAAATTTAAGTGATCAAACTGCCTATAGAAATCTCAAGTATTCTTAATGCAAAATCGCTCCTATACACACAAACACACAGTTAGCACCTATCCTATACTGCTTATCCCAAACACTATATCAGCACTACAAACCTCTAAAATCTCTATATCAGACTGCTAATCATAAAGTAAGTACCATATATTCTAAAAGCTGATAAGGACAATTACAAGCAGGTAACAATTAACAAGAATGAAGCATTTTAGTAAACAAATTGTACACGGAACTATACTATGCATATCTAGCAGTCCTATCAAAAATAAAATGCGTAAAATAAGAATGAGCTTGACCTTTACTTCCATCGTCTAGTCCGTTGAGTCGAAGCGGAGCGCTGAACTCGCTTTAACTATCAACGCCTTCAAAAATCGAATGCAACTACTGGAATCGACTTATGAACTGCTATCTCCCGAGAATCCAAACACCTTTGAATCTTATAACCTACAAAATCGAAGCACAGCAAAGAAAAACTAGACAAGAACTGTCAACACTGAAACCTGCATAACTGATCTATATTGAGCGATTTTTTCGAACTGGTTAACCAAAACTCTATCTGATAACCAAAAGCTGAACAAACTGAATTCAATGTAAACTACACTGTTACGCTAGGAAACTTTGAAATCTAATTCTTATTATTTAAAAGTAATAATTCTAAAAACTTGTATTACCAAAAGCTTTTCATAAGCTTTTGGAGCTTGTGAGCTTATCAGTTCTACCAGCTAATTTGAACAACCACAGTTAACTAATTTGTAACAGATTTCATAACAGATTTCATGTATAAGCTAAACTAATTCATCTAAAACTCATAACCAAATCCTACATGTACGAGTGTAAGATTTCTATCAAGAAACTATGGCTACAATCATACAGTTTATAAGCAGAAATAGATTGAAGCTTTTAAAAGAATGAGAAAGATTTCATTAATGGTTGAAACAAAAACGGTTACAATTGAAACTGAATCCGTTACAAGATTAACTAACAACATGAAATTCTAACTATCTAAAACTACTCCTAAACCTAACTGTGTGAAACTACACCTATGCTAACCGTCGAAACTGAAGGTCTTCGTCTCTATTTATAGCCGTCGAGGGAGGTGGGATGACGTGTGTCCTCCAATCAATAATCGCCACGTGTAAAATACGAGGATAAGCTCGTTCTTCATCTTTCATCTCATTTGGGGGTTTCTTCATTCTTCAGTCTTGATCTAGTTAAATGATACCATCTTGTAGAGGAGAAGGAGATGAGCATTTTTGTAGTTATAAGCTTCGCTTGATTCTTCTTGTGTCTCTCATGATTTGCAATTGCAGGTTTGGTGGATGAGAAAGTATAAACGACTGCTTCATATTTTTCTCTTTCTTCGTTTGGATTGATGAAGACGAGTTATGTGAGTTTGATCGAGACTTGGTCAAATGACCAAGTTAATAATAATAACTTTTCCATTAATTTCTCTTTGGTCCTTCAATTTTCATATCTTTTCAAATGGTTTTAAAACCTTTTAAGTAAATTCCTTTCATCCTTCATCTTGTTAAAAGTTACACTTTCAATCCTCGATCTTTGTAATTATGGCATGATTGGTCCTTGAAGCATCTTTCGTCTCTTTCTTCGTCTTTTCGTCAAATAAATCCTTGAAAACGTATCTTTGCTCCAAAATGCATCTTTTTTACCTGAAACACACCAAACACAAATACACGCGTAATTCTGATAATTTACAGTTTAATATCATGTATTTGACTGTGTATTAAGTGGTTTTTGGATCATTATTGATGAGTGTTTTCACACTTATCATCGTTCTACATCCTGTACCTCTGAGTAGCCTCAACTTTCTTAAGTTGTTGCTCGACTTCAGTAAGTTTATCTTTAACATAAATACTACGTAGTATAATTGAATATACATCTCGAAAATAAATATAAAGAGCAAGAATGTATATGACCATATTCTCAACAGCTCATCTTTTGTTGGCGCTGAAGAAAAAATGGCTGCCATATTTTATAGTCCATCATTCTGCAATAGTTATTTTCTGTTTCATGTTACACATGGCTGCAAAATTTACAAACTTCCCGAGACCTTGAAAAATATTATATTGTAGTGGGTGAGATTACTTACATTGGTGTATGAAGGATAAAAGAAATAGAAAAGTTATGAACCTTGAGATTTTACTTTAGCAATTACAGGTGATTCATCTTATACTTCTCATTTTATAGAAAAAGTTCATCCTTCTCACAAGAAACACCAGTCACATCCTTACTAATCTCAACATTGGTGTGCTTTGTACTAATAACATTGTTATAAGGCAATGAATTATCGAATCTATTGATTCCTGAAGAGAAGCAGGAGATGGGACCTCGTCTGGTGGAACATAACAAATTATCCACACTGATATTGCCACCATTGTGAATGCAAGAAGCGTACCTACACTAACCTGCAACACGAAAAATCAACTGTTAAAAACCTTATAATTCAACATAACTATATGCAACTTCTGAAGGAAAAGAACAGTGACGTGCAACAATTTACATACTAACCTTTTATTTTTGTGTTTCTGTCTAGATGTAGGCACTGATGTGTAATGCTCGATTTACTCGTTAATGAAAATATAGTTGTAAAACATGGTAAACAGGATGTTAGGAAATAGAAAATGGACCTCTTACACCAAAAATAACATGGTAAAGAGCTTACCTTAAAGTACACAGTGAACACCTTTGCAAGATTCTGAATAACAGCCTAGGAAGAAGATAAATATGATTTTTAGTTGAATCAAACACGTCAAGAATTAACATGATAAAAGTTTCTGATTCCCTTTCCTTTTCTCGATCAGAATCTCTACTTCTATCACAGTGAGGACCCCAGTATTCATCTATCTCCCTTCCCGTTTCACGTTCCTGATCCCGCTATCGTTCTCCGCTGGTGTCGATCTATGTTATTTGTTTTTAGGAATTGGTTCAACTTTTATATCTCCCTCAATCTGAATGGTCAGTAAACCATCGTCACTCTTTGTCGAATCTTGCAATCTACAACTTCCTATTTTTATCGGCGTGTATTTTGATTCGTGATTAACAGATGTAGTGACACCTTTCAATGATAACGGACAACAAAAAATAACATATCCCACTATTGGAAGTACTGTCTTTTGCCACAGCTAATTCTATAAGAAGTTGCATAAAGATTCAGTATGTGTTACCCGTGAGGTGGAACAGTTCACAAATTAATTGGAAAATGGAATGATTGACGTTGATTTTATCTCCTATTAGTCAAGTGGATAGGTCAGTCAAGACAAGGTCACCCATAATGTACTGGTGATGCATAAAACCTTGTAAATATTTAACAGAAATCACCTTAAAGAACTTATCTAGCTTGTCAAAAATTGAGAAACTTACAATAGCAGTTAAGTATAGGTCTAGGTTCCACTTGATACTCTCATCTTTCTCCTGATACATCATATATAAATATATAAGGTGGGAGAAGATTAGTTTATGCAATATCCATACGAAAAATTGAATTTATTAGAAGAATTTCAAACATACATCAATTTTCCTATGACCTTTTATTAGTTAAGATATCACTCGAACATAAGAGGACTCTAAAAAACGTTGGTTAAAGAATTAAATATGGTTTTGCAGTCTAACCTTTTGTTGAATAAGTTGGTGCTCCGACGAAGTTTCTTAACACGTTATTATTTACTGAAGGTCACTATTATAATGTGACTTTATATCCCATAAAGGCAATTCAATAGAAAACAACATGTCCTCCTTACCAATGATTCATAGTGATACAGGAAGCTCGACCTTAAGAAGCTTAAGAACATGCTTCAAATTATCTGTAATAGAAGATATATAAAGAAAAAACATATGAAACTGTATACATTCAAATCTTCAACCAAGTACATATAAAGAAAAAAGCGTAAATATTGTCGCTTTGTCCGCCATCCCAGCTGCTGGCTTCTTTTTATCCACAGCCACAAACCATACAATGACCTGCTTCCACCTAAAATTTCCTATACATATGAACAGTAATGGTGAAACTACAAAAACTTATCTGGTAAATAGATGGTTAATAATAAAGTATACCTTGCAGAGTCCTTTTGATCCGTGACATTTTCATATTTTTCCGCCAACCCAAAACATTCATAAGCAATAACCATACATCAGGTTGTTAAAATATTAAAGTAGAAATATGTAGCAGTCATATATGCCACTTTTTTAAATGCTTACGTTAGCCATCATATACTATGCATTCGTATTACCAAGGTATCAATATGAAGGTATCGTTCAGGACGTCTAATTTCCATGAGATATTGAAATTTAACAACTCCTAAGATGTTTGGCTCATTAGCAACATCTTTGAACTTTTTACCTCTACATACAAATTCATCGAAAAATATCAGTGCCTTGTTAGGCAAATGTAATGCACCTAAACAATATATATGACATGAGTACATCGCTAGATACATGTAAATCAACAAAATTACCTCACGTTTTACATTTTGTTAGTTTAACTTTTGAGTCTAATATCTTATACCTCTTGGTTCTAGTGGCTAGAAAAAATATTAATAAACCTTTCCTATAACTCTATAATTAAACAATGGAGATGATTATTAAATTAGAATTTCAAGGTTATTACTAAATACTTTTATGCTTGATTCAGAGCTCTCTGGTGATATGATTCCTTGTACATCCCCCCTTGTACATTGTTTGCTTGTATCTCCGCTCCTTGCTCAGCCGCTGTAACAAAAATGGCATTTTACTTGATAGCTAAACTCGAAAACAAAGTGCATCATATTAACATAATGAAAACAGTATAAGTGGATTGATCATATTGAAAACGATAATACATAGGCGGATTATTAGGGTTTTAAAAGGGTTTTGTACCTGCGATGATTTGAACATAGAACCAAATACCAGCCTCTATAACGATTAATAACACACATTAACACTAACACAAAGACAAATTCAATATACACAAGATCTCTTTTGTTTGTGTAAATTTGTTATATAGAGTGATTATTCACAACTATATTTTTTAATAATAAGGAATAAAAAACGCACCTTGATAATGATTTAAATTTCAGTGAAAACCAATTGTGAATGATATTAGGGTTTATGACCACCTTCAAAATCGTACTCAGTTTGTGTTCCTGCACCTTTATCTCTCTCGTGCACAGATATATGCTGAGGTAAAGCATCGTAAATCTTTTCCATTATTTGTAGTAGAAGAACAAATCATGATCGTTAAAAATAACATCAGATGGAAAAGAATGGGTTATTGTTTTGGGGTTTTTCCGTTTTATGATATTTTTCTACGGTTAATTAGGTATATTAGATAGTGGACTTCAATTTTTTAAGAATGTCGATATATATTTAGTTTTTCAAAACATGATACATCTACCATTATGGTCTAATGGTTGACGCGTTTGTTTCTGAACCAACAAACCCGGGTTCAAATCATGCCAAAGGCGGATTTTTTGAATATTTTCAGAATTAAAAAAAACAAATTTAAAAATTGTTAAAATACATTGAATTAAAAAAAATCCAAAAATTGTGAAAAAAGAAAGTGATGACATGGATTTAATGACTGCTATTGTGGCATTTCCCTCCTGTTATATATAATGTAAAGATATATATATATATATATATATATATATATATATATATATATATATATATATATATATATATATATATATATGTATATATATATGTGTATATATATATAT